>CAUYON010016337.1:0-25712 GCA_963573935.1 Arctocebus calabarensis | reverse complement strand
AAATGCCATGAAGGATATCTGTAACAGTACGATCAAAATATTTCTGAATGTATATGAATCGTGCCCTGTGATTGCACCAATGTACATAACTATGATCAATAAAATTATTTAAAAAAAAAAGAAATAGGAGCCAGTTTCACTTAAGAATGTCCTTAATAAAACACTGCTGATTATTTTATTTTATTAAATATAAATCTTTGAATATACTTTTTTGATATTCTGGGTGATAAAACGGGAAGTTATACAAAGCACTTTGTCACATACTAAAATACACATGTGCAATTGTTTGTGTTACAAGTTCAATTAACTACTTTTTCTTCAGACCACTATTTTTCTTTGAAAGAACAACTGATAGGTAAGCTATCATCATTCACATTGAGTATTTGGCAGATATTTCCTTGAAAAATGAGCAAAGTAAATATGTCACTTTAAGAAAATGAAACCATACAAATGAGTGCCAGGCTCGGCGCCTGTGGCTCAACGGGCTAAGACGCCAGCCAAGTACACCTGAGCTGGTGGGTTCGAATTCAGCCCCAGGGCCGGCCAAACACTAATGATGGCTGCAACCAAAAAATGGCCGGGTGTTGTGGCGGGCACCTGTAGTCCCAGCTACTTTGGAGGCAGAGGCAAGAGACTCGCTTGAGCCCAGGAACTGGAGGTTGCTGTGAGCTGTGATGCCACAGCACTCTACCCAGGGTGACAGCTTGAGGCTCTGTCTCAAAAAATAAAAAAAAAAAAAAGAAATGAGTGCCAATGATAAACTTGAAGATTTCAAAGGAAAATTAGAATTTTGGAAGATTCATATCCACCATTATTGGCTTGACAGCATCCTAATACTTAAAATTCATTGATGGGATTGATGGTAATATTAGTGAATATGATATTTTATATTATACAGTAAAATATGTTAACATTTCGAAAATCTGCATAATGTAGTAAATTAATATTTTTCAAATGATGACTTCATGATGTTATCAAATTATTCATGGGTAAAGATGAATTCACAGTACAAGATAGACCAGTGGGTTTTAGTATTTCAGACAAAAAGTTCCTCCATATAGTTTCAGGTTACACATTGCAGCTAACCTTGAAGAACTATGATTTTTAAGTTTTGGTGGAATATCAAAGAAAGAAACCCGTTATTATCTAAAACTCTTCCTTTCTCCAAGGCCATATCTCTATAAAAATAGCTTTTCTTCCTTGACTTCAACCCCCCAAAATATATAACAAGAGATCAAATTCAGTGGCAGATATGGAAATCAACTGTCTTTTACTAAGTCAAATATTAAAGAGATTTGCAACTCTCTAAAGCAATGCCACCATTCTCAATAATATTTTTCTGTTGGATTATGTTTATTTTTCATAATATTATGTTAATATGTTATATCTTTATGATATTCATTTTAGAGAAATTAAATATATTTTTAATTTCTAACATGGTAAATATTGATCCATATCATCCATGTAAACATTTTTGAGGTCCTTAATCATTCTCAGGAGTACAAACACATTTTAAGATAAAAAGTTTGTAAAATGTTGTTTTCCTATTACTACAGTTCTAAGCCATTATTATCACCCCCTGAAGTTTAGCAAAATATTTTAATAGGTCTTCCTGTTCTGATCTTTGTTTCTATGCATAATATTCCCAAAACACACTCAGAGTGATTCTTTTTTAATGTTAACCAGGTCATGTCAACCCCTGCTCAATAGCCTCCAAAGGCTTCCTTCCCATATCATTTGGAGAAAAGGCTGGAGTTCTTGTTGGCTTATGAATACTAAATATGATCTTTATTCATATTCTGTTGTCTTCACCTTCCTCGCTGTGCTCCAGCCACACAGACCCTAACCATTCTCCGAATAAGACAGGTGTGCTTCCACCCAGCTCTTCCTACCACTAGGATCTCATTTCTGTCCGGTACCTACATAGACTGTCTCCTCACTGGCTTCAAGTCTCTTTCACTTTTCCCAAAGTCATCCATAACCACTGTGCTTAAAATCACAACTCCTCCAGTGCCCCTTCCTGCTCAATTTCATTCCACATTATATCATACACATAATATATAAATAATATATAACAAATTATATATTATATTACATAATATATATATCATACAATCATGCCCCATGAAACGACAGGGATACATTCTGAGAAATGCTTCATTAGGTGATTTCATCATTATGTGAACATCATGGAATATAGAGACCCAAGAGGTATAGCCTACTATACATCTAGGCTATATGGTATAGCCTATTGCGTCTAAGCTACAAACCTGTACAGCATGTCATTATACTGAATACTCTAGGCAACTATAATACAGTGATAAGTATTTGTGTATATAAACATAGAAAAAATATCATAAAAATATGATATTATAAGCTATGGTACTACCATCACATATGTGACCTATTATTGTCAAAAACTTGGTTATGGAGTGCATGATTAGATATAATACACATATAATATACCATATTACTTAGTATAGGTAAATTAAATGTACTATATATTTTACAAATACTTTTATAAACTTTATGAATTTTTTTCACCTTATTGTCTATTTTCCTCCACTAAAGTATAACCTCTCTGAAAACAGTTTTGCCAATTTTCTGTTGCATTTGTTGAACATGCATTCAATGTATTATGTTTGTTAAATGAATGAATGAGTCAATGAATGAATGAATGAGATAGCCTGAATGTAGAGGAAAAATATGCTCTCAAAGTTCTGAAGAGTTTTCTTCTAATCAAAGTGATTATTTGATGAGCTTAAGGATACAAACTAAAAATAAAATCTTAAGTTCCTAGTTGACTGAACAGACCTCCCTGTTAGCCAAGGGGACCCCAGAAGAACCTTAAAACTGAGTTCCCAGCCATGATGGAAAAAAAGGTCACACACACCTCCTTATACTCTCTCCCTTTTGGAGTTAAGACACTATGACCCAAGGCCATGCAAAGCAAAGGTTAAATCATACCTGCAGACCGTCCATTTGGTCAACAGATCACTTTGAATTGCCACAGTGTGGCTCATCTATGATTACTAGACTTCCTTGTTATAACTGAAAGCATTCCTTTCTTAATCCCTAGCTTTTAGACAAAGCTTGATTTCTTTAAACAAAGCTTTCTTTCTTTAAATGAAACAATCTCTAAACCCACCAATAACATGTACCCCTCCCCTCTCTTTAAGATGCCCCATCTTTGGGGGTCAAACCAATGTATATCTTCTGTATTTATTTATAATTTTTACCTGTAACTCCTATCTCCTTAAAATGTATAAAACCAAATTGTAACTCAGCCACCTCAGACATATTTTATCAAGGCCTCTTGAGATGCTGTTACCTTGGTCGTGGTCACTCATGTTTGCTCAGAACAAACCTCTTTCAATCATTTTACAGCTAGGCAGGCATGGTGGTTCATGTCTGTAATCCTACACTTTGGCAGGCTTGCTTGCACTCAGGTGTTTGAGACCAGCCTGAGTAAGAGCGAGACCCCATTTCCACTACAATTAGAAAAATTAGCCGGTGTTGTGGTGGGTACCTATAGTCCCAGCTACTTCGGAAGCTGAGAATAAAGGATCACTTAGGCCTAAGAGTTTGAAGTTTCTATGAGCTATGAAGCTACCACATCCTACCCAGGGCAATAGAGTGAGACTCTGTCTCAAAAAAAAAAAAAAAAAAAAAAAAATCTTGCACAGAGTTTTGTGTTTTTTCCATTAATGAGGAAGAATTTAGTCTCTTTTAGTCTTACCTTGAATCAGAACTAGATAAACTGTGAAGTAGGCACAATCAGGGGCCTCTCCGTGCATTCCAATTGGATGACCATCCCATCTTCCAGGTGTTTGCCCTGCAGCCAACCTCCATGGATTTTGCACACAGCTTAACAATGCATTTTTTAAGCAATGGTTTGTCACAAATGCATCCCAGCTTTGGCCTCTGGGTCCATACTCTATCTCAGGCTGGCTTCAGAATCACAAGGTTGCAGACGACCATGGAGACCCAAGCCACACTATCCCATTTATTTTGATAGATGAAACCTGCCATGCCTCAGAACCTTGGTGAACAGGTTGCAACACCTGCAGGTTGGTTGTTTGGATAGCTACCTGCCCACCTGAACCACAGGTTCTTACTCTGCTTCTGCTTAGATAATCACCAAGGGCTTTTGCCTCTGTTTACATTAGCCAGTAATATTTGTATGTCACCTGTTCTTTTTGGAAGGTCTCTTGATTTGCACTAATTTATGCTCAGTGATTCTATGAGTCAATCCATAGACCAATGCTGTTCAATAGACCTTTCGACAATGAGAGAAAGGATCCATCTCTGTTCTGTCCAATATGACAGCTGCTACTAAAATGAGTTTATTTAGTACTTGAAATATGTCTACTACAACTGAATTTATTCTTTTTTTTAGTAACTTGAATTCGTTTACTTTGTATAAATAATCTAAATAGCCACATTTGCCTACTGGCTACGGTATCAGGCAGTGTATCCCTAGAATTAAAGGTCAGCTCCACTCTCCAGCTGGTTTAGAAAGTCTCATCCCAAACCTCTGAGGTCTTCATCTACCTGCCTCAACTCACCTAAGGCATTGATTCAAAAGGCTTCACAAGGCAAAGGCCTTGCATTTTAAGAAGGATCTTACAAACACAGTGGAAACCAATCATATGCACCCTCATATTAATCTGAAATCAAAAGATAAAAATTTTTTTTAAAAGTTTAAGGAAAAAAAGGGGGGCAAGCTTTGAAACACCATTACTGATTTAGGGTCGAAGGAAACAGGAAGGATCTTACAGCGAACAAACAAAAATAAGTGGAGGATACCAAACCCTTGTGAAGCTAAAGTAGTCACTAAGGATAAAAACTTTTGACTTCCTCCATGACTTCCTTTCTCTTTAAATTTATATTTGCATCAGCTTATCAATCACTGTTACACCAGTTTATTACTTCTACATCACTCTGCCTTTTGTTAAAGCAACTGATCCTTTCTCTCTTATATTGATGTTTTGATGGATGATTACCACTTTTCCAAAGACAAAGAGAATTGATCCAAATATTTTAAATGTACAAATCCATATGTACAACCATTGGACTAGAGAAATGAAATGTCTATGCGATTAAAAGTGAATTTACCAGAGGTCATCTGAAACCTTATTTGGATATTCAGACTAAATTCAAGGACATACCTTTGCAAAGAATTTGAATCATATCCAAAAAGTTGTAGCATAGGGTTAAAGATATATACATATACAGCCACAGAAATGATAAATGGGAGAATCTAAACAAAGAATTCTAAAAATTTCATATGGCACAAGTGGCTAAATGGTACAAGTATAAAGAAAAATCATGAAGCGAGAACCCCTGGATATCTTTTTAAAAAGAAAGAAAATAAATAAACCATATACATCTTGAATCTGGTTATACTACTGCAGATAGTAGTGATGGGCTAAAATAAGACACTGTCTTTACCCGCTGACTATTAAATGGACCAATAATTCAGACAATCCAAAATAGTGGGTGCCCTGCTAGCCCGTCGGGACTCTGTCCCCTACTTCCCTTGAGATACACTGCTAACAGCTCCCTTTACCACCTCTCCTCACTGGGAGCTCCCTGCTGACCCCAAGGCCTGTTACTTTAGCCTTCCCTGAAATTACAACTTTGGAATCAATTTATAAGGTTGCATGTTCCCTGAAAGCAAGAGGTGGTGACAAGGAGCTTATTAAGAAGGAATAGAAGTCCAGGGAGCATTTTTAGTTGGGCTGAGACCCTGTAGGGCCTGGCTGGCTAGCAGGGAACTCTCTCCCTAAGGGAATGTCTTTGAGATGAGGCTGCAGCAGAAAAAGCCCTTGTGCATAGCAACCAGGTATACATTTATATTTCTCTGCCATTGACCCACTGGCTTTACTAGCTTTTATTGAGCACTTTTATGGAAAAAAGAGCTTTACTTACCTATTCTCTTTTGATCCTCAATTCCAGGAGATAGTAACGGTACCCCCACTGTATGGAAGCACAGGAGTCTAAGAAATATGCCTCAAAGCCCCCAAATTGGCAAATGGTGGAGTCAGTTCGTAGGGAAAGTTAGGTTCTCTGGAAACTTCTCCCCTGTTCTGTGCGGATGACCTCATCACGCAGACAGTATGCACGAAGGTCATTAGGAGTCATCTAGATATCCTGCTTCATTACACAGTCTGCCTGAGTGAAGAGAAGGAACAGCTGGGTTAATTCCTAGGCAGCAACACCCAGGAGAGCTTTCAACATAAGTCTAATTTTATGTGAAAATGCTACAAGATCACTTACAACAGAGACATCCCCCAAAGGGATCCATCTTAAAGTGAACACACCAGCAAATTATATTCATATTTAAGGAAAGAGGTCTTGTAACGACACACCCTAAAATATGCCGTAGCATTTCTTTGGAATGCGCTCAGGAGGTGGAAATAACTGAAGAAATTGGCCGGCTTTCCTTATCACACAATATTCCCAACCATCTGCTGCCTGTGCTTATGGAGACGGGGCTCGGTGCTTAAAATTCTCATCAAAGAAAATGTGAATAACCAGTTTACAACCTGTGAGAAAAAGAGAAGGGATGCCTCCTCCCATTGCCACGAGTTCAGAATTACAGTTAACATGTGCAGTTGTGGGTGGCTGTGCTTGTTTCTTAAAAGAAGATAATTGCACACACCACCAAATAACAAAACAAAAGGGGAAAATGTGTGTGGGAGGTGGGAGTGAGATGGTAGAATAATTTAATTACTGTCAGGTGGTTTTCAAGCTGTACTGAGCGAAAAAAGCCTTGAGCATGATCTATTACCCAGAAAAAAAAAACAAACTGAGCTTCCATCTTAGTTCATTTTTATCAGATGAACTTTAAAGTTTGTAAGAATTTAATAAACTTTAGGTTGACATGCGCAGCAGTTCTTCTTTGCTCCAGCACAAAGCTAATCAAGTCACAGTCTCAAGTTCAATGAAAGGCCAGAAGGGCAGTAATTTTCCCTCATTTCATGATGAATATCTGCCTAGTACACAGTGGTGACCCCCGGGGTCACTATCAAGTCTCTAGACTGTCACACTGTCACAACTCTCTGGTGATGTGTGGCTGAAAGTTCAGACAGAGACTCTGAAGATGCCACACCTATTTGTGCAAGACCCTAAGCTTTTGGGATGAGGCCTTCTCATCTTACAGGAGTGCTAAGGAAAGTATAAGTAGCCACTGCAATAGGAATTGAGGCTTTTATGACAGAGAGAGGAGAGAGAGAGAGAATACCTCCTTAGACCCTTGCCATGGGTCTAACATATAAGCCATGTCCTTCGGCAGCCTTGGGCTGAAATGTTCCGGGGGAAAAGCAAGTGGCAGGCTTGGTCTATGCTCTGCACTAAAGAGATGCACCAGGTACCATGGAACCCAGGGTGCCTCCTGAAGCCCACTAGCTGTGAGTGCACAGAGGCCAGAGGGAGGACAGTGGGAGGAGAAGGCCTGTGTGCTGGAGACACACGCAGCCGGGAGCCCCTGCAATGATTGCATTGTAGGCCTGTCGGACCAAGAGCTCGTATTAGTGTGGACCTGGCAGCCCCACAGCAGGGACAAAAGTTGTAAACACAACATGACAGCTCAGGAACTGACAGCCTAGAATAGCAAGGACCTGTCCCGGACAGAAGAGGGGCTTTATTGGTAGCTTGGGCCATTCAAGAAGCATGGTGGGTTCATTCAAATCCAGAATGACAGCCACATAAGCCAGCTGGGGGAATCCCGAATCCAGAAGTACTGGCTTGATGGACCCCACAATCCCACTCCTCAGCTCTGCCTCTGAACTTGGAACTTTTTAAAGATTAAATAAATAAGCACTTTATGAAATGTAATGAAGGTACTAGCAATGTTAGCTGTCGGCGTGGTCACAAGTATTAATGTTAGCCCTTAGAGTATGGAAGTGATATCACATGACAGAATATTAGGTTCTGCCAACCCCTCTGAATGGATGGAGGATTACGACTGTCATCTTAACAGAGTACAGGGTTAATTATACACTAATAAAAGTCAACAACTGTTATACACGTACCATCACAGTTACTAAAATCCAAGCATTGTTTGTGAATTATCGGATTAAAGGTATTAGGCCAGTGAATTAATCTTTGCATTCCTTCTCTTAGACATAGCACTGAGAACTGCTTGTTTACTTGGCAGCCTCCCTGTGAGAAGTGCCTGGGCTGAGCCCAGTGCCTTGGTTACAAGCACGTCATCAGCCACACTTACACCAGGAAATACTGGACTCTCAGGAAGTGCACTTGATAATGAAGCCACTGTGAGCCAAAATTAGCCAATAGTCAGCATTGCTCTTCACCCCGAAATGACGCAACCATATTTCACGAGGCAGGTCAGTGGGGAGGGAGGGATATTAGAGACATTTCCTGCTTCTGTCACCAGTTGATGTGATTTTAGACAACAAGATTTTATTGACTTCCACCGTGTCAGCTTCTCTTTTTCAGAGTTTAGATCTGGCCATCAGTGAAAGGAGTTATAAATACATATGGGTGGCAAATATACCAGATTCTGAGCTCTTTAACGCCAGGGACAAGGTTCTTTATATCCACTGAGCACAAGGTTTGGTACAGTAGCCATTCAATTAACGTTTGCTAAAGTAGTAACAATTAGAAAAGGATGCAGTAAATGAAGTCTGTTAGTCACTGGCTGTTTGGAAAGGCTGAGAATGAGTAGGCCAAGATCACTGACTGAGTCTGATAGAAAAGCTTGGTCTGGATTCTGTCTAAACGGGCTGTCTCTGTAAAGGAAGCTCTCTTCCTACCAAACCAAAGAGACAACCAGCTTGCTTAGCGTCACAGAATTTTAAGGCTCACTTATTTCTGGTTACTTGCTTTTGGCAGGCACTGGATAAATACCAAAGAAACAGTGGTGAAATTGAAAAGATTTTTCATTTTCATTCCTAGAAAATTCATAGGAAATGATTACATCCTGGGGTTGAGTACAGCTAGAATTCTCTTTATCCTAGAGAGGAAAAATACATAGGAGACCAAGATACTAAGATACCATTGGGAGAGAACTATAGAACCATGTTTCTGTCTTCCAATGATTCGCAATCTAACACCTAGTGACTCTTTAAAGAAACACCTACACTTAGTACGAAGAGACTGTTAATGAGCATGCAGGGAGCATAGGCTCTGGAATAAAAAACTCGGGCTTGGGCACATTGCTTAATCTCTCTGGGCCTTCATTATAACACAATCCCTGTCTCTCAGGCTTCTTGTAAGACACAGATGAAACCAACTACGCTCCCAGAGGATAATGTGTGCAAACCAAAGCCCACATTGTACATGTGAGTCATTACTGTTTCACAGACACTTCTCTCTGCATGACCAGAAGATACAGATCTGAACTCCAGGAAAATGCTTGATTTAAAAGCAGTGATTCAGAGAGGCAGGACTGCAAAGTCGGAGTGAATTCCATAATGACAGTAACCAAACATCAAGTCCTGGTTTTGGCCAGGTGCCCAGAGATATCAGTGCATACCAGAAAGGCAATAATGTCTTTCTGCACAATGCAGTGTGGAACACTAAAGAATTAGTTCTGGGGCCAGGTGTGGTAGCTCACACCTATAATCCCAGCACTTGGGAGGCAGAGGCAGGTGGATTGCCTGAGCTCACAGGTTCGAGACCAGCCTGAGCCAGAGCAAGACCTCATCTCTGAGAACTAGCTGGGCTTTGTGGTGGGTGCCTGTAGTTCCAGCTACTTGGGAGGCTAAGGCAAGAGGATCACTTCAATCCTAGAGTTTGAGGTTGCTGTGAGCTATGACACCATGGCACTCTACCAAGGGTGGCCAAGTAAGACTCTGTCTCAAAAAAAAAAGAATTTGTTCTCAATCTTGATGCCACTAAGATCAGAGTGATTTATGACCCCTAGAAGTGATAAGAATTGGCATTTGTTCCGTATCTATCAACGTTTATAATTTTTTTCATTAAATGTTAAAACCACTATTCACTGCAGAGGCAAGTTGAGCTTTTTTTTTTTTCAGCTCTAAAATTCTAATGATAAAACTTTCCTGTCATGATTGCATGAAAATATTACCATTGGTAGAAACAAATTAAAAGGCTGGAATGTTCAAAGTGTGAGATATAACAAGCTCTCAACTAATTCATGCTTTCCTATAAACCTGTACACTTTCTCTGTAAGATAAGCAATTTCTTTGGCATTTTTTAATAGCACAGTTTCTCTAGCCATTAACAGACAAAATTTTTATTGATCTTAATATTTTTCTATTCAGAATTATTGTGTGATTTATGGAGGAATATATTCCCAATTACCACATTTCTCGAAGCTTCCAGTTAACACATTTTTGCAGCACAGTTGGACTTCTGTTGTAAGTTGATAGTAGCGATGCCTAATTTTCTTATCCGCAGCATCTGTTTCTATTGCCCCTTTCCCTCAGGGTCCACCTGGCAATTTTCATAGCTCTTCTGATACACATGGCACCACATCTCTCCTCCCAGGGTTCTATCAAACTGGATTGGTATGAGCACACAGAGGGAGGAATTTAGGCACAAACATATTTTTATTCCTCTATAGATGACATAACTTTTCTGCACTGCGATCAAAGGCAGGCTGAGCCAACAGAGTCCAGTGAGGTTGAAGGCTGAATACTATGCAAGGCCCTTCCCTGGGAGCAGTCTGTCTCCATGGAGACAGAAGCCAGGAAACTCACAAGAGGGCAAGTGGAGACTACAGCAGCAGCGAGGAGACGCTTAGAGCCAACAGAAGGATGGAGAAGGCAAGGAACAGTAAATGCAAAGCTGAATTGTCCTGGTGGGAGAATTTACTTTCTAGCTGATCTTAAAAATATTTCCTCCTCTTAGAGACAAAAAGAGAGAAAGAGAGAAACACTATTCTTATGTGAATAAAACTACAGCTTCAGCTGTTAATTTAATTACATATTACTTCCTCCAGGTCAGGCTGTTCTGTAATCATTTCAATGTTTAGAAGTGCAGATCTGCTCAATTTTCATTATGCAGCAATAGTGAAAATGTAGTTGATCATGAAAACTCTTGCCTACCCTTAGCAAATAATCAGTCCTCGTTTAAAACCCTCATCAAGTTGTACACATGAAATGATCTATTAAGTGTTTGCTTTCCCCAACATCTCATTAATTTCAGAGGGTGATTTCTGATGATCACATTTCGGAAATTGTCAGAACTGTTCTTTTCCTTTTGTTGCTTGTTGCCAAGTGAGAACAATCTTGTAATGACACCACACTTTTCAAAATGGCTTTTCATAATGAGTCTTTAGGGGGAAATTCAACTTATGAGAACTACAAAAACAGTCCGCTACTTAGCATAACATCAAAACCATAGGAACATGGTTTTGCATGCATAATGCCACCCAGTTAGAATGCCTGTGATGGGGCCGGTTACTCCTTTCATGGATCAGCAACTGTTTCTGCAAATCAATGCAGTTGTCATATTACTTCCACTTGCCAATATACGTACTTTAATGTTATCGATAACATATAATACGTCACCACTTGTTAGAACGAGGGAATAGAAGGGAAATGCAAAAGATCAAAACACAAAATCTCACCTTTGCCTCTGAACAATTCTGTTCTTGTCACAAGTCACAAAAAGTTAATGTCCTTGACAATACAAGTTTCACAAAGCAGGAACATATTTGCTTTGTCACCTTCTATTGTGACCTCAGGATGTACCTCAGCCATTAGTATCATGTCCAAACAAACCAACTGATAATAATCAATGAAAAAAAAAATAAGCTAGTAAATGAGATGCATTTATCTAAAACCCTCTGCCCTTAGAGACTAAGAATGACTTTCCACGTGTGACTTGAGGAGCAGAGGTTCATCACAGGATCCAAAAGTGAAATGAAGATCCTCTCAACTGTCTCCCAAGGGGATGGTTTTAAAGAAATGCCCTTCCTTCAAGTTGATTCAGTGATATACCACCTTTTGCATGCTATTGCAATATTGGCCTGTTACACGTCAACAATCCTTAGATACAGCACAAATCTGTGGTATTTCAAAAGGCCTAATACATTATTTTACTAATTAAGTTCTCTAACAGCTAAGACGTGAAAATATTCCAATTTTCTTTCCTCAGTCCTATAGTTGAGTTTAATTCATGATGATCAAAATCAGTTCTTCTGCATGATGTGAGTCAAATGGAAAGCTCTCAGGGCCAAAAATTTACTTTTTGCTCACCTGAAGCCTCCTTACTGGAGTCATTCCTGGATTCTGACATTAGTTCTAGAACTCTATTATACCTTAAATACCATCATCAATAATTTATTAATAAATACTAGTAACAAATGCATAGCTAAATGAAGATCTTTGAGCAAATATGACAAGAACAGGTAAAATACGTAAGGCAATATTCAGAGATTGAAACGAAAGGGGGAGGGTTATTTGGCATTTATTGAAAACATACCCTGTTCATGGAATTGACCATTTTCCATGAATTATATGTTTTGATCCTCACAATAAATTCTTACTGCTCCCATGTCACACAGTAGGACACACAGCCGGAATCCAGGTACACTGATGAGAAAATGACTGGTGGGTGTCTATGGAGAGAAGTCTAGAGAAGGGTCACTCCTGGAGAGCTTCAGAGACAGCCAGGAAAGTTAGGATGGTAGGTGTCAGAAGAAAACACTCCAAAGGCAGATTACACCAAAGAGTTGGTTCAATGGGACAAAACAGAACCCTGAAATTGGCTCTAATTTCTTGCATGATACTTGTAAAAATCATTTGAAGACCACCGGGAAGACTGATTCATGTAGATGCAGGGGTGTCCAACCTCCAGTCTGGGGGCCACATGTGGATTTTCTGAGGACTGTTTTGTTTTCTTTGTGTTGGATATTGCAAAAATTGCGCAAAATCCTTTTTTCTTGCCCATCAGCTTCTGTTACTGTTTATGTATTTAATGTGTGGCCCAAGAGAACTCTTCTTCCAAAGTGTGGCAGACAAGGAAAAAGGTTGAAACTACAGATGCCTTACGACTAACATTACGGGGAATGTTCATGTATGCACCAGTTTTTGAGTGAACACACGTGTCATTTCTCTCAGATATATTAATATGTCTCTGAGTGCAATTTAGAGTTGTATAGTAACTCTGTACTTAATAATTTGAGGAACTGCTGATTCTTTGCCAATATAACTATGCTATTTTATAGTTCTACCAATAAAGAGTAAGGATTTCAGTTTCACATATTCTCACCAACACTTAATATGGTTTAGGTTTTTTATTATTCCAACCATCGTAAGGGAAATGAGGTAGGATCTTGCTGTGGTTTTGATTTGCACTTCTCTAATGACTAATAATCTGGAACATCTTTTTTGTATGCTTCTAGGCCATTTTTATATTTTCATTGGAGAAATGACTATTCAAATCATTTTCCATTTTTAAATTATCCTTTTTATTGTTGAGTTGTGGAAGTTCTTTATGTTCTGGATGTAAGCACCTTGTCAAATACATTATTTACAAACATTTTTCCCAGTCTGTAGGGTATATTTTCACATTCTTTATTATATTACATGCAGCACAAGGTTTTCATTTAATATCTTTCAATTTATCTTTGTTTTTCTTTTGTCACTTGTATTTTCAGTGTCATGTCTAAGGAGCTATTGCCTGATGCAAGGATGTGAAGCTTTGCTCCTATATTTCCCTCTTAAATCTTTGACTCATTTTGGATTAATTTGTCTGTTGTTTAGATAGGGTCTAACTTCCTTGTTCTATACGTAGATATCCAGTTGTCCCAACACCATTGAATGACCATTCCTTCCCCTTCAAATCGTCTTGGCAGACTTCTTGAAAATCAATTCACCACAAATATATTTGTTTATTTCTAGACTTACTAACAGACATTTACTATTTGAGGAACTGCTCATTTCTTTTCCAAAGTAACTATGGAATTTGTAAGTAGAATAAAAACAAATTCAAGTTACAACAGCACTTAAGCACAAGCCTGCCTTTTTTCTTCTAAAACCATGCATTTCATCCTCAAGAGACATAAAGGCAAAATCACAATAAAATTATAACAGTCTGGGGTGGCACCTGTGGCTCAAAGGAGTAGGGCACCGGACCCATATGCCAGAGGTGGCAGGTTCAAACCCAGCCCCAGCCAAAAACTGCAAAAAGAAAAAATTATAACAGTCTGAAGACAGAGCTAATTAAGAATTATATCTGACCAGGTTTCCCAAAACAGAGCTCTGAGTTTCTGCTAAAACATCTATGAAGATACATCAGTCAAAATACAGATTCCCAAATAAGATTTTTTATTTATAGGGATTTTTGTTCAGTTTGTTTTTCTTAAATATGATTTATTTTCTATCATAATTTAAGGTTCACATAAAAATTGAAAGGAAGGTACAGAAATGCCCCACATACCTCTTGTCCCCACATATGCACAGCCTCCCCCATTGTCAGCATGTAGTACCAGAGTGATGCTTCGTTAGATCAATGAATGTACAGTGACACTTCGTTATCACCCAAAGTCCACGGTTTACAGTACAGTTCACTACAAGCTTTGTACATTCCTATGTTTGGATAATGACATGTACTCATCATTATAGTATCATCCAGAGTGGTTTGACTGCCTTAAAAATCCTCTATTCTGCCTGGTCTTCCCTCCTTCCCCTCTGACTGCTGGCAGCCACCATCTGCACAGTTTGGCCTTTTCCAAAATGTTATATAGTTAGAGTCACACAGTATGTAGCCTTGTCAAGTTGGCTTCTTTCACTTAGTAATATGCATGTAGGGTTCCTCAATACATTTTCACGGCTTGGTAACTCATTTCTTTTTAAAATGAATGATATCCCATTGTCTGGTTGTTCCACCACCATTTAGCCATTTGCCCACTCAAGGACATGTTGGTTGCTTCCACATTTGGCCAATTATGAATAAAGCTGCTATAAACATTCATGTGCAGGTTTTCATGTGGACATACGTTTTCAACTCATTTGGGTAAATTGTAAGAAGCATAGTCATTGGATCATATGTTTAGTTTTGTAAGAAACTGCAAAATTGTTTTAATATAAAATAAAAACTATAAGATTCAGACAGAAAAATAAAGCTGCATAAAAGAAAACATTAAGAAGTGCTAACAGATACATGTGAACTCTAAATCACATTGCCAACGGGCAAGGACTTCAACTGTAAGGAGTTTGAAAGGATGGCAGGCTGTAACTTAAGACTTTGTCTTACGAATTTGTCTTCCATTTTCCTAAATGACATATTGTGTCATAATACTCTCAGAGATGCAAGGGCTCAGACAAGCTGTTACCCAGGTAACCTTTAGAACATTGCTTGAAATAAACTCTAAACTCAGTGCCCATAGCTCAGTGAGTAAGGCGCTGGCCACATATTCTGAAGGTAGTGGGTTCAAGCCCGGCCTAGGCCTGCTAAACAATGACAACTGCAACCAAAAAATAGCCAGGCATTGTGGTGGACTCCTATAGTCCCAGGGACTTGGGAGACTGAGGCAAGAGAATCGCTTAAGCCCAAGAGTTTGACATTGCTATGACCTCTGATGCACTCTACCAAGTGTGACATGGTAAGACTCTGTCAAAAAAAAAAAAAAGAATTTAAGCATGGGAAATTAGTTGCATAAGGGGATAAGAGGACTGGTAGTAAATATAATTTTCCTTGCCCTCCCTAATTAGAACAAATCCCACACTATGGGCTCTGTATCTTCTGGATGACTCTGGTCACAGTTGCTATTATATACATGTTACTGGAACTATTTGATCAACTTCTGCCACTCCCATTACATGTGTGTCCTTTCGGGGAGAAGTGTGTGCTATGGCACACCTTCGAAGGTATCTGGCACTAGCATGATGCCTGGCATCAGAGCAGGCAGGTGCTTCTCTGTGAAGGAGTGGGTACCAACAAATGAACTTGACATTGCTTCTACTGTGCACTCACCTACCCTCACCTGCTCCTAATTTATTTATGATACACAATTTCTGTAAATTCCTCAAGGATAAGGACTATGCTGCATTCATTTCTGCATCCTAAGAGTGTCTGTACATTGCTCAGGCTTCAAACAGTCACTCAATATTTATGAATGATTGAACTGAATCCTCTGCCAGAGCCTCCCACTCACTGTACCCCCTGCTGCACCAAACAACCAGAATGGCTCATGCCCTTTCATGCCCCTGTGCCTTTGTCTGTGTTGGATTTTAGCCTCTGATCAAACTGGTGAATGCAAACAGCCTTCCAACCAGCTCTGGCACCATCTCCTCTGTCAACACTCAGGCAGAGCTCACTGCCACCAAAGCAATTGGCCACATTATACTCAAATTAATGGCGAGTTCATTTGTCTCACACATTGAACAGCAGACTCATTGAGAGTTTAAGTTTGACTTTTCCAACTTTAAGTAGCAGGTTACCCAACACCTAGTAGATGCTCATAAATGCTTGCCACATAATGAAGTTCCTGAAGAACTAAATAAATAAGCCTACTTAAGCCATGGTGTGTGAGTGGTTGCTTGCCTATTCAGAGGCTTTGAATAGATAAGTTGACAATTGGCCACCATGGAAGTAAGAAAATAAAACTGGATACCATGAACTCAGGGAGGGACTGTAAATGATGGCCAAGCATTCCCGAGTTCACCTGAGTCTAGTTTTAGTAGAGAAGAGGGCTTTGCCTTCTCTTGGTCTCCGAGGGTGTGGTGCTCTCAAGGTTTTGTAAAAAGAAATGGAGTTCTCAGTTTAGCTATGTCACATGGAAGTTACTGTCTATCTTTTGGTATAATCATGAAGTTTCACTACTTTCAAGCTCTTCCCTCAAAATTAGAAGATGAAAGGAGGGAAATTCTTCAGTATCTTTTAAACTTTGAATCTAATTAATAGTTAAATCAAGAAATATTCTTAATTAATGGTTAAATCTAAAAATGTTCCTTATCAAAATTTCCTGTGGCTTATTGAACTGACCTCATTTTCTCTATCATGTGAAATTGCCATAATTTTTGATGTTTAGAGGGTTCAATTAAAGTTCTGATGGGACAATGTAGTCAACCTTTTAAAATATCCAGAATTTGGTCTCTCTCACCTTTTCTCCTCCATGAGAGGGACCTGCTTCCAACTCTCTTTGGAGGTGCTCTAAACTTTCTCTTTGATCTTCTGAAATAAAATCTCTCTTTGTTAAAAAAAAAAAAAAATCTCCAAGATTTTTTAAGATTATACTTTCTTAGATGTCAAGACTGTGGTTAAATTTTCTTTCTCCATTATTGGACTTATTGCAGCTGAGATATTTTTTTCTACTCCTGAAATCCTGGGATAATCAAACCTTACCTGGCTATTGTATAGCAGTTATAAGTAGCCCGCCTGTTGAGAAGGTACTTGCACAGAAGTGCACAGCCTTGCCCGAGAGGGAACAAGCAATTTTTGGTGAACAAAGAGATATGAATAAAATGGCAATTAGCCAGGGGTATGACTCACACTTGTAATCTTACCACTTAGGGAGGCTAGGATAGAAGGATCATTTGAGGCCAGAAGTCTGAGACCAGTCAACATGGTGAGACCTCCACCTATATAAAAAAATTTCTTTTAATTAAATGAGAATGGTAGTGTGTGCCTATAATCCCAACTACTCAAGAGACTGAAGCAGGAGGATTTCCTGGGGCCAAGAGTTTGAGATTACAATGAGCTATGATGATGCCACTGCACTCCACCCCAGGCAACAGAGCAAGACCCTATCTCAGAAAATAAAAAATAAGAATCATAGCCCCATGGGTCAAAATACTCTATTAAAAAATTCAAAATTGCTATAATAATTTAATCTGGAAAGTATTCTACATAAGTGAGTATTTTGGATCTCACATAAAGAAATCTTACTTAGACAGAAAATGCCAAGGTATTGCAAGAACAGCTATATCATTCTTTATAGCCAACCCAGAATAAGGATGTCTTGGAAAGCCGTCTTCAAATGCTATTTTTGACCATGTCAAATCTATTTTATAAAATCTGAAAGATTCTAGAAGCAGTCAAATACTGAAGCCAAAATTACCCAGTGGATCATGTCTTTTACACAATAAAAGGTGAAGTGGGTTAGTTCCTGTCTACAAAAACAAGAAACAGTAACTTGAGAAATTAAAGTTCTGGTATTAATCTACCTCACAGTTTTGGTACCGCATTTAAAGGTAGTTGTATAAAAATGAGAAATGTGTCATGACCAGGAAATAAGAACTAGATAAAAATTTGACAAATGTCGGAGAGAAGAGTTGACTTCAAAGACAAAAAAAAAAAAAAAACCCAACTTTCAGTCCTTATATTGTCATGTCAATATCTACAGATAATATTGGTGTCAAAGATGATAAAAGACGACAGCTACAACTTTAAGCCAAGAAGGCCAGCTAAGTCATTGATTGGATGCCAGCTCTCATTGATTAGAGGAGGCTGTCTGCCGCAGGAGATGAAAGATTCTAAGGCTCAGTCTGACCTCAGTGGGGAAGAATGCTGGGATTCACTAGCCACGTCTGCCCTGTGCTCAGAAAGGGGGAGCAGTAGGGTTTGCAAGATATTTGCTACATAAATTCTAGGACAATATTCTAGCCATATATAGTATTTGTTATTTGTTTCTGCAGAAACATCTAAAGACTTTAGAACAGCCTCTATTTCCAAATAACAGGATATAATACATCACATAAAACACAGTAAAATATAACTGTAAAATGTAACCAACTCCATTCAGGCCCTCAGTGTTCTATAAATACAAGATTAAAGCAGGAACGTTAGGTACAGCAGAGCCTGCTGCATGCTCTCCAGTCTCATTCATCTTCTGTACACTAACAGAAGCCCTGATTTTATTTGGCCACATGGCCGCCCAGAGTAAGTACTCTGTTTCTCAGCCTTTCCGACAGATATATAAAGCTATGTGCCTAGAAGCTGACCAACCAGACATGAGCAGCAGTGATGTAAACAACTCTCAGGTTGTGCTCTTGTTGGGGCTTAGGAACCAATACCCAAATTAAGGCATTTAAACATGCTGGCCTGGTAGTGGCCTCAAGGTCTCCCTGGCCTCTCCCACCTCCACCCTCCCAACTGTGTCTTTTTCGCTCTCTCTCTCTCATTCTCTCTCTCTATCTCTCTCTCTTCTCTCTCTTTCTCTGTTTCTCTCTCATCTTTCAGTGTTCTGTCTCTTTCAAGGCACAGAATAAAGCTGTTCTTTGAAGTTCCCTTATCTACCTAAAGTGCAGACCCACCAAAGAAGAAAACTATTACCTCCTCTAGTTCCTTCCCTAAGTTTTTATTAACTTAACTCATATCTCATGCAGAAAGAACTGAAGCCTGAACTGCCTGTATTTCAGTCCTGATCAGTATTTCAAAGAGAATCATTAAATAACCATTGTCAGCTCTGCAGGCCCAACAGACTTTGTCCTAGGGATCTGGCCGTTATGTGTTTCCTAAATCTATTTATTTCTTCCTAAAAATCACTTCCTGACCCTCAGATTGGCAGATTCCCCACTTCCTCTTCCCCTAGAAGAAGGTTATACAAACAGCTATACTTCCCGGGGTTGCTGAGTGATCATCCTCATGCAATTCCCCTGCATGTATGCATGTTATATGAAATTTTGTGTGCCTTTGCTCAGTTGTTTATTTTAGAGGGCAAAGGGGAAGTTTTCTCTACCCACCAACCCCACTAATAAGAATGGATATGTCTTCTTCTCTCCCTGTGTGGTGTGAGCAGTAAAGGGTGTGAAGATGAGATTGTACCCCAAACTCACTGCATTACCCCTCGACTCCCCAGATACAGGAATTTTGTGTGGCAGAAATTATTTTCTATCTTACTTAAGCCACTGTTCTTCTGGGTTCCTCTGAGAGCAACCAAATACAAGGCTTACCTGATAAAATAATTACCTTGGTTACTACTACATATAGGAATACCTACAGGAAATTCATTCATGCCTCCTTGGCAGAAAGGCTATGTGATTCAGGGAACAATCATTTGTTCTGTGTAGATATTTCCAAGTTACAGAAACTGAAGGTAGTGATGTGGCTAGTAAGCAGACCTTTAAGGTCTATTTCTTCTATCAGGATTGGTGAACTCGGCCCAGTGGGCCAAACCCAGCCGACAGTCTACATTTGGAAGTTGCAGAGCACAGCTCATATTTATTCATGTATGAATTGCTCATGGCTGTTTTTCAAGTTACAGGGGCAGAGTTGAGTAGACCTGACAGAGACTATATGGCCCACAAAGCCTCAAGGGTTTACTATCAGGCCCTTTACAGAAAAGTCGCTAGCTCCTACCTTAAAAGGTGGCGGCCTTTGCACCCATGGGTTCTAAGTGACAAACTGATCTGACACTAGGCCTGACTTTTACTTATTCCATATAGCAGTTTGTTCACATCTGTGTATTGTTGTGAATATTCAACATCGTAACTTCAGTTTCTCTAAACACACTATTTTCTGTAAGAACTATTTAAACTTTTCTAATGTCTAGTCACTTCTCTCCCTAGTAATTGCACTTGGGTGTCACTTAAACCTAGGGCCGTTTTTCATGATAAAGATGTTATCTCTTCACAAGAATTGGTGTAAGGGAAGTGGAGAAAACTAGAAAAATGAGGCACCATGTCCTGGCTGTCGACTCAGAGCCTCACAAATTAGTGACTGATGTCCACATTCTGGTCTCACAATCCCTGAAATCCAAGTTCACCATTCTCAGATATCACTTGGAACAGTGAGTTCCTGTAACTATTAAAGAAAACAGTGTTTTCTTCAGCTAAAATAGTATAGGCACAACCAATCCTTCATTTGTAGACTGGTGCAGATATATTTACTGTTCCTTGTCTTTTCTTAATTTTGATCAAAGCTGTTTTCTCTAAGTGTTCATCACTTTTTAATGGCCTATGTCTTTACTTAATTGTTTAACTATTTTAGTTGAAGAAAACAAGACTATGTTAAGTCCAAGAATGTTATGGGTCTATTTTAGTGCAAGTTTTAAAATAGGAACCAGTCTGACTCTTGAATCAGGTGAATTTACCTTGAACGGTATTTTAAATGGAAGGAAACAGTGAGATATTAATTAAGAACACACTATATTTATCTCAGTAGCAGTCAATAATCAAGGGAAAAGCCAATGACTGTATGTCTAAATGTAAATTTAAAACCACACACCTATCACAACAGTGAGCACTAACAGTGAAAAGATTGTAATGTTGGCCTTGATGAGCTCTTGAATTCATTTATTCAATATATTTTTAACAAGAAAAATTAAGTGCAGTTTCAGTCCATTAAGAAGTGATGAAGAATCAGAAAAAAATAGCCATTGATCAAAATTAAGATGGAAACACAATTGATACATCTGCATAAGCCTACAAATGAAAAGTAAGTCCTGCCTGTGCTGTTAGCACAGGGTATCTAACCCAGTTTAGACACCCATCATCTCTAGTATGCTTGTCTTAGCACCTGTGAGATTCCATAATCTAACAAAACAAACTATTTATGTTCAGAAAACCAAATATTGTTAGAAGTATGAAATGTTTGAAAATTATATATAGTAACCAAAAAAAAAACCAAAAGAAATGAAAAAAAATTATATATAGTTACGTATATGTTTAGAACATGTACTAATTTTATTGTACTTGTTATCGTCTAGAACAGTGTGTGTTATTTAGGACAGCAACCTCTAGTCCCGTGTGACTCGTGTGATTTCCAGCACTGCTGACCACTTAACGTGTGGCTAGTCCCAACTAATGTAGTAGAAATTACTCTAAAATAGTGAAAACTTAGCACAATAAAAAAGAATGTAAAATCTTTCAATGCTTTACATTTTCATTGCATGTAAAAATGAGAATGTTTTAGATGCACTGGATTAACTAAAATAGCCTCTTAAAATCAACATGTCCTTGTTTAGCTTTTTACTACTAAAAGATTTTAAATTACTTAGGAGGCTGATTTTGTGTTTCTATTGGATGATATTAGTCTAGAGTATCTCAGAGTATTTTCTTCCATAGAGGCAATTATCAGCTTTCAGGTGCAGAGAAGCCTTCCACCACTACACTGGCCATGCATTAATGTAAATTTTGAGATAAGATATTTTAATGAAACTAAAAAATCATTTTGTCTAACCTCAAAATACGGATTGTAGCTTTAAGAATCTAATTAGGAATACAGGAATAAAACGTTTCTTCTGGGTTTTCTCATTTCACTTTTATTGATCCTGAAGAGAGATTTGTGTGTGTGTAGAAGAGCAAGATGTGGTGTTACTTCTAAACAGAGAGGTAACTAGATGGCCAGATACAGTCAAATTGATGAGAGAATGATGCTGTGTAAGATCCAATAACTACACTTGGGATGACAGTTGATCAAGAATAATATCTCTGAAGAACAAAAAATTAATACCTTACATTATTTGCATTACTTCTTCAAATGAAAACTCCTATAGTACTGTACTTTTATAATCAGACTGCAGTACTAAGGACATATAGGATCGTATAAGAAAAAGGCACCTATAGAAAAAATCCTTCTTACTTTTTAAAACTCTCCCTTGATATGTTCTTTATAGATAATCAAGGTAATCTTAAACCTATGAGTTTGTTTTAATTGACACATTGCAATTGTATGTAGTGTACATTTTGATGTTTTGATACATATATATGGTAGAACCTCTGTAAGTTGAACATGTAAGGGACTGTAGCAAACTGGTCAACATATGGAGGCGGTCACCATGAAAACCTAGGTCCTTTACTGACACATACATGTAGTGCATGCCCGGTCTGTGAAAATCAGGTCAACTTAGCAAGATGGTCAGTGTAGGGAGGTAGTCAACTAGGGAGGTTCTACTCTATGTTGTATAAATGGTCAAATCGGAGTAGTTAGCAAATTCCTTATTGTCACTTCTTTATAGTGAGTTAGTCTATGAATTCTAAAACATCATATTACAAAATACTTTTTTTACTGAAATAGTTCTAACAGGCTAACTCCTTTTCCTGGACATCTAATTTTACCATAATGAACTATTCCACTCAACCAATCACTGGTCTTATAAGTTCTACAGAACAGAACAGTATGCACTCATCTCTCTCCAGCACTCATCTCTCTCCAGCCCTATTGTACTGAATGACTTACTCAGGGTAGAGCTATTTGACCCCACAGAAAGGAAATCCTTTGGCTTTCCTCCTAAAACCCACTTGAATGTTATTTCCCACTGCTCCTTCAACATCAAGTGTTGCCAAGAATGAAAGTGCTGTGTCACTCAGGCCACCGATTCTTACCATTGTCCTTACAACAACAAAAAGCCCTTGTTTTTACTTCCTAGGTATCAGGAAGAAAAGCAACTTCAGTGCCCAGGAATAGAAATGTCCCTGCAATCATTTCTGAGCACCAGTGTCTAATAAGGTCACCAGGAGGATACAGAGTCTCTGTTTCTAACTCACAGGTGAAGGAATACTTTACTCCCCATCACCACTGCCAAAATTAGCCAAAAAGAGAAACCTTCCTTGTTCTTTAACTTAATGAGGGACCAAAGGTAAAAGGAAGCTGTGTTAAGGATTCATAATAGGGTATTGTTCATTAACAGGAATTATGATAGTAGGAATAACAGCCCTGTCTCCCTCCAATTTCACCAACCAACCACCTGCAGGATCTCCCAGCTATGCCTTTGAATTGCAAAAGTGATGTGCATAGGGGCTATTAGTATTTGGATTACTGGAAATAAGAAGAGTTTATACAGGGGCTTGTTGGTGGGGGGAATTTTTAAAAGTCAAAAAAAAAAAAGGCACAGAAAGAAAGGTCAGGATAGCAGACATTCCCAGCCAGATTCAACTAGGTCAAATCTTCCACACACACAAAAAAGAATGCAATAGGGCATGCTGACAAGGAAACTTATGAAACTATACACAGGCTTGAGAGTCTAAGGAAAAGGATGTGGCTCCACAGAGTCCAGAGCTAAGACAAGGTGCTCAGATGTGGTGAATAAACCCAAGGCGGGATGGCATGGTGGTGCTGGTGGTATATATACAATGGTAGCTGAAGAAGTGAGCATGCGTCTCAAAGACATCTGTTTGCCTGTTTCCTTAATGCAACGGCATCACGGTCCTGCCTTCAGCTGCTTCTTGACTGTCCTACCATCACAGTTTTAACATCTACAAGTCAATATGTTGCTTTTTACTTTTTAAAAGGCTGTTAGTATTTAATACATGGAAAAACCCTTTTGAAATATGTGGTCAGTGGGAATCACTATTTGTGTACAACCTCTGTGCAGCAGTGGCAAGCAATGGGATAAGAATAGGCACCAGGAAGAAAGTGCTCAGGGCCATGGTCTGAAAGCAGCCAAGTTCTCACAATGGGTGCCAGCTCCAGTCCATGTGACCAGGTGCCTCCCTCAGGTGGGTTGATGGCTGGGGTGACCAGTTGGGAGATCAGAGGTCTTGACCAAGGGCACACAGAATACAAAACTTAGGAGACTTTGAGATGGAACTGAGGTCCAGTCAATTTGTTCATGTAACTCTCTGATTCATACTCAGAGTCTGGAGTCCCACCCAATGCATGTGCTTTCAGATATGCAACTTTTCTACTAGATGAGTCAAGAGAGTATCAGGACAGAATCCCCAGTCCCAGCAGTGGTATTATTATTATTAAATAGTTGGTTTTTCATGATGCCAGGAGCTTTCTGCTGATTCTTCCTCATGAGTGATTTCTTTTATCTGTTTCCTTGCCCTAATTTTCCTTTTACTTTCTCCTGCTCTTTAAATTGCCATGCTTCTGGACTAGGGTTTCAATGAGCCCTTTTGGTACAGGACCAGAAGGATGAGAAGATTGAAGAGCAAGAAGGTAAAAAAGAAAGAAAGAGAAAAAGGAAAAAGAAAGAAAGAAAGAAAAGAAAAGAAAAAGGAGGAAGGAGAGGGGGTGGGTAGAAGCAACTATTGACCAAAAGAAGAGAGGCTCAGAAAGAGGGGGACGGGAGCAATATAGGTGTATTGTAGGGTACTTTGACCCAACCTTAAGAGACCCCAATCTCTGGGGGTGCCAGGTAAAGCAGCTCTTTTGCCAGCCTATTTGGACACAGTACCCCACCTCTACCAAGTAGGGAGGGAAGACAAAAATGCAATAAATCAAATCAAAACAAGCAAACTGAAAACTTTACGGGATAAGATTGGGGAAAAAAACAATTACTATGGGTGGAAACACTAGCAAAATTGAAGTCTAATTGTTGAAAAAGGCAACAATGGAAAATTATATTTAAACTAGAAAAATGAAAAAATAAAAGAAAAATCTTTAAGGAAAATGTTGAAATTAAAATCAAAACAACAATAATGAAAACAAACAAACAACAAAAAAACCACAAAACAAAACAAAACCAAAAAACAAAGCAGTATATATATCTTGCTGATACTGTCTGGGCAAGAGGTGATCTTCTGGGGTATGATATGTTAATCACAATGCTGATACAGCTGAACAAAATGGAGACCGGAGGCCTCTAATGATTTCTCAAACCCCACTGGGTGGAGAACTTAACTCCTCCTCAGCCTGCTTAGAAGGCACTTTAAATTGCTGGCTCGGCACCTGTGGCTCAGCGGGCTAAGGCGCCAGCCACGTACACCTGAGCTGGCGGGTTCGAATCCAGCCCGGGCCCACCAAACAACAATGACGGCGGCAACCAAAAAATGGCCGGGCGTTGTGGCGGGCGCCTGTGGTCCCAGCTACTTGGGAGGCAGAGGCAAGAGATTCGCTTGAGCCCAGGAATTGGAGGTTGCTGTGAGCTGTGATGCCACAGC
>CAUYON010016336.1:0-31195 GCA_963573935.1 Arctocebus calabarensis | reverse complement strand
ACATCCATGCCAGCATCTTCAGTTTTGAGATTTTGCAATGTGGGCCATTCCTAGGGTTAGATTTACATTTCTCTAATAATTAGGAACGATGAACATTTTATTATATGTTTGTTAGCCATTTGTCTGTCTTCTTTAGAAAAGGTTCTGTTCATCTCTCTGGCCCATTGAGATAAGGGATGTTTAGCTTTATTTCATGTGAATTAATTTGAGTTCTCTGTAGATCCTAGATATCAAGCTTTGGTCTAAGTCAAAATATGCAAATATCCTTTCCCATTGTGCAGGTTGTCTATTTGTTTTGGTTGTTGTCTTCTTAGCTGTACAGAAGTTTTTCAGTTTCATTAAGTCCAATTTGTTTATTTTTGTTGATGTTGCAATTGCCACAGAAATCTTCATAAAGTCTTTCCCCAGGCCAATATCTTCAAGTGTTTTTCTCATGCTTTCTTTGAGGATTTTTATTGTTTCATGCATTAAATTGAGGTTTTTCATCCACCTTGAATCAATTTTTGTCAATATTCCCTTTTACTCACCCCCTTTCCTTTCTCCTTTTTCTTTTCTTTTTTTTTAAATCCTGTTTTCCTTTCTTGTTCTTCAGTCTTCTAATCCTTTTAGTCCTGTTGTTATACTTAGATAACTTATCTAAGTATAAGATCATATAATCAGTAAAAAGGTAGAGTTTGACATCCTCTGCTCCCATTTGAATGCCCTTTCTTTCCTTCTCTTGCCTGATTGTATTGGCTAGAACTTCCAGCACTATGTTAAATAGTAATGGCAACAGAAGACAACCTTGTCTGGTTCCAGTGCTAAGTAGAAAAGTTTTACTCCATTCAGTAAAATAGTAGCTGTGGGTTTGTCATAGAAGGCTTTGATCAGTTTTAAGAAATGTGCCACCTATGCCTAAAATCTTCAGTGTGCTAATTACAAAAGGATGCTGGATTTTATCAAATGCTTTTGCTGCATCTATTGAGAGGATCATATGGTCTTTGTTTTTCCATCTATTGATATGGTGAATCATGTTTATGGACTTGTGCATGTTAAACGAGCCTTGAATCCCTGGGAAGAACATACTTGATTATGAGATGTGAATTTTTTTTTTTTATTAAATCATAGCTGTGTACATTAATGCAATCATGGGGTATAATATGCTTGTTTTATATACAATCTGAAATATTTTCATCAAACTGGTTAACATAGCCTTCATGACAACCTCTTAGTTATTGCGTCAAGACATTTATATTCTACATTTAGTAAATTTCACATGTACCCTTGTAGGATGCATGGTAGGTGTGGTCCCACCAATTGCCGTCTCTCCACCCATCCTCTCCAACTGCCTCCCTTCCCCTTCCCATTTCCACATATTCTTTTTAATTTATTGATCTGTTGTATAATCCTTTTGTTTTCAATTTTATTTAATTCTGCTCTAATTTTGGTTATTTCTTTTCTTCTGCTGGGTTTTGGGTTGGAATTTTCTTCCTTCCCCAGTTGCTTGAGATATCCCATTAAGTTGTTAACTTCCTCTCTTTCTGTTCCCTTGAAGAAGGCTAGCAGTGCTATAAATTTCCCTCTTAGGACTGCCTTTGCAGTATCCCAGAGATTCTGATAATTCGTGTCCTCAATCTCATTTTGTTCCAAAAGTTTGGTAATTTCCTTCTTAATCTCATCTATGACCCAGCTATTGTTCAGCATAATGTTATTTAGTTTCCATGTTTTTGTATGAGTATGCAGATTCCTGTTGTTATTGAGTTCAACTTTTATTCCATGATGATCAGAGAAGATGCAAGAAATAATTTCTATTCTTTTAAATTTGCTGAGGTTAGACTTGTGACCTAAGATGTGATCAATTTTGGAGTATGTTCCGTGGGCTGATGAGAAGAATGTGTATTCAGTTTTGTTAGGATGAAATGTTCTGTAGATATCTGTTAAATCCAATTGTTGAATTCTTAAGTTTAAGTCTAAAATTTCTTTCCTTAGTTTCTTTTTGGAGGATCTATCCAACACTGCCAAAGGAGTGTTAAAATCTCTGAGTATTGGCCTGGTGCCTGTGGCTCAATGGGCTAAGGCACCAGCCATGTACACCTGAGTTGGTGGGCTCGAATCCAGCCCAGGCCCGCCAAACAACAATGAGGCTGCAACCAAAAAAAATGGCCAGGTGTTGTGGCGGGTGCCTATAGTCCCAGCTACTTGGGAGGTGGAGGCATGAGACTCGCTTAAGCCCAGGAATTGGAGGTTGCTGTGAGCTGTGATGCCACAGCACTCTATCCAGGGTGATAGCTTGAGGCTCTGTTTAAAAAAAAAAAAAAATCTCTGAGTACTATAATGCTAGAGGAAATCAAGTTACTCATGTCTATTGGAGTCTCTCCTATAAATTGAAGGGCATTCTGGTTGGCTGCATAAATGTTAATAAGTGAAATCTCATCACGTTGGGTTTACCCTTAACAAATACAAAGTGACCATCCTTATCTTTCCTTACTTTTAAGGATGGTTAAAGCCTATTGTATCTGCAGATAAAATTGCAGCACCTGCATTTTTCTGATTTCCATTTGTCTGAAGTATAGATGACCATCCCTTCACCCTGAGACTATATTTATCTTTTAAGGTAAGATGAGCTTCTTGTATGCAGAATATATATGGCCTGAGTTTTTTTATGCAGTCAGCCAACCTGTGCCTCTTTAGAGGGCAATTTAGGCCATTCACATTAATTGAGAATATTGATAAGTCTGGTAGAATTTTGGGTATCAAGTTTTTTGAAAGTCTAGTGGACATTATTAATCCTTTCACCACTGTGGAAGTTGGAATTTTTTTTTTTTTTGAGACAGACCCTCAACAGCTCACCACAACCTCCAATTCCTGGGCTCAAGCGAGGCTCCTGCCTCTGCCTCCCAAGTAGCTGGGACTACAGGTGCCCGCCACAATGCCCAGTCATTTTTTTTTTTTTTTTTTGGATGCAGTCATCATTGTTGATTGGCAGACCTGGGCTAGATTTGAACCCGCCATCTCAGGTGTACGTGGCTGGCACCTTAGCCCATTGAGCCACAGGCGCCGAGCCTGGAAGTTGGAATTTGATCAAAAGTTTCTGAATGAGTTTACTTTTGTGGTGGAGGAGTTTGCTGGTCATTATGGAGAACAGGTTCAAGACTATCCTGGAGAGCTGGTTTAGTTATGGCAAATTTCTTCAACATGGGAATGTCATTAAAGTATTTAATTTCTCCATCATAAATGGAACTGAGTTTTGCTGTATACAGGATCCTAGGTTGAAAGTTATTTTGTTTTAGGACATAAGTTGATGACAACCCTCTTCTAGCTTGAAAGGTTTCAGCAGAGAGATCTGCAGTCATTCTAATATTCTTCCCCTTATGGGTTATGGTTTTCTTACATCTGGCTGCTTGCAGAAATTTCTCCTTCATTATAACTTTGTTAAGTTAATTCTAATGTGCCTAGGAGAAATCTTATTCAGGTTGAGTCATGCTGGGGTTCTAAAACTGTCTGCTATCTGAATTTCAGGATCTCCTGGCATGTCTGGAAAGTTCTCCTTCATTATCTCATGAAGAGGAGCCTCTGTGCCTTTCAAAGTCACCTCGTTGCCTTCAGGATTTCCTATAAGGTGAATATTAGTTTTCTTCAAATTATCCCAGAGCTCTCTGAGAAAATGATCCATTTTTGCTCTCCACTTCTCTTCCTCTTTGAGTGTTTGGGAGCATTTAAAAGCTTTGTCTTCAATGTCAGAAATCCTCTCTTCTGCCTACTCCATTCTGTTACTGAGGGATTCTACTGTATTTTTCAGATCTTTAAGGGCTGCAAATTCTTGTCTCAATGTGTCAAAATCTTTGGTGATTTTGTCTTTGAATTTATTGAATTTTTGAGACAACTTTTGAAATTCTCCTTGAATTTCTAATTCCAACTTTACCTCCATTCTATTAATCTTATTTGCAATCCAAATTCTGAATTCAATTTCTGACATCTCAGCCATCTGTTTATGAATGAGACCTTCAGTTGTGTCCACCATATCATTCCTTGTGGGGGAGGGGGGCTGATCTACTCCGGTTGTTCATATATGAGCAGATAAGGTGAAGTTGTGTTGGGGGCTCCAGTAGTAGTGATTAACCAGCCCTTTGAACAAGACTTGGGACTGATGTCTTTACCTTTTCCCCTAGAGGTTTGCCAAGGACCCATACAGTGCTATGGCCTGAGAAACTGGGGACCTGCTTGGCATGGTGGGGCTAAGAGGCTCTGTCTTATTTTCAACTGGTCTCTGTCCTACCCTTTGAATCAGTTACTCTGGGTTTAAGTCTTAGCTATGGAGAAATACCAGCAATTAAGTCCCCCCACCTCCCATGGGCAATAACTGGAAAAGGAAAATAAAACCATCTCACGTCATACAACCAGCATACCACTTTGGATAGTTCTTGGGTGACCGGCCCAGTTCAAGAGGTCCTAATCAATTGTCCCAGTCAACACCAGTCTCAGGTTGGAAAGTTCAAAAGGTCTCCAGCAACTAGATATCAGGGGTCTGCTGGCAGCTCAAGTATGACTAGCTCCTGTGCTCCGTGAGGTCAGAAGGACTGACCCAGCAAATGATTTAGTCTAGAAATGTTGATGCTTCCTTCCCCACCTTACACCTCTGTCACACTCAGTCACTGGTAACCCAGCAGGGCTGTGATCCAGTTCCCACCAATGAGCAGATGCTCCAGGGGTTTGTGCCTGCCTGAGTCATAGGGAGATCTATGTTTCCTCAGCCAGGCCACTGTTCTCTGCCACTATCCTGCAGGGGGAGCTGAGGCATGACAACTTTGGGTGCTTAATGGAGGCTGGGATGGTTCATTCAGTTCCAGCCCCACCCCTGATTGATGCTGACAAAACAAAACAACTTCACAGAATTTGTTTCTGTTCCGGCTATATTGCCCTGCAAATCAGATGCTGTTTAAGTTCATAGAAACTGTGACTCGACCCCTGTCTGTGCCACTGTCCTGAGCTGGCGTGTCTGTCTTGGCTGCAGTCTGTGTTGGGGTGGGCATGACTAGAGCTCATACTCAGCTTTTGGTTTCTGCCTCTTCCCATCTGCCTTTGTCTCAGCTATGATCCCCTGAGGCCCATGAGCATCTTAGGCTCATTAAAGCAGTCCTTCTGGTTCAGTCCCACCCTGGGAGAATGCCATCTCTGCACGCCTGTATTCTATACCCTGCGTCCCACTCAGGCAGGTACCGCCTCAGGCATACCCTTCACTCACAGGGCTTGAATTTCCTTCCCAGATCTGTTCCACCAGTGGCTGCCACCAGAGAAGATGCCTGGCTTCCTCTGGTTGCCCAGAGAGACAGGGAGTGACTCTCCAAAATTTCCCCAGGGTCCTATTGTTCCTGCCACTGCGGCTGCTCTGTGCCTCAGGGCACCACCTCTCCCTCTCCTGTAGGATTCTCTCAGCTTCAGTTCACCGTCTTCTCCTTACTCCCATGCTGCAGAATCAGCCCAGATCAGCATCTCTCAATGCCTTGTCCACATCTCTCAAGAAAATGCCCAAGAATCTGGACTACAAGGGGGAGAGACTTCCAGACCTCAGTGTAAGAATGAATGGGAGTCTAGGAGTTCAGAATTGCAGGTAGAGAATATATACAGTTTTATGCCTGTCAAGAGAGTGCCATGCCACATTGGTAAGTCCTCTCTAGAGAAGGAGTTCCAGTTTTTAGAGGGTCTCTCCCATGGGATAAAATAGGAGGGGATCTGAACTCTGCTCACTTGTTTGCATAGTGTATATTGCGAGCTGTTCTCATGGGGTAGGGGACTCCTGTCTGGTTGGTGATGGATTTTGTACCTATTGTTTGTTTCCTTGGGGTCGCAGCTTGCCTCAGCAGGGTTGATGTGCGTGCTTCAACCTTCTCTTTTGGCTCAGCTCCAAACCATTGGCTTACTTGCTAAATTTCTGTCTTTTAACTCTCCTTCTGGACAGGAGCCTCTGTGGAAAGCTTGCTCCATTTGGCCATCTTGTCTCTGCCAATGTGTGACTTTTTTGATGAGAATCTGTAGCCTATTGGCTAGTATTTTGTTGAGAATTTTTGCATCTATATTCATTAGTGAAATTGGTCTGAAGTTCTCCTTTTTAGTTGAGTCTTTTCCTGGTTTTGGTATTGGGGTACTGTTTGCTTTATAGACGTGTTGGGGAAGATTACTTTATATGCAGCAGGGAAGCTCTTCCACAATGGCTGCACAGCCTGCAGCTGAACAATGAAAGTTCTATTCAGGCCCAGCATCTCACTTCCAAAATCTGGACATTGCTCAAAGTCACTTATATACTCACCCACGGTCTCCCAAGGTAATTCAACCAAGTGGCCAAGTCCAAAAGACAACCTGCAGGGAAGCCTTTTTCCATCTGCTATCTTGTTGTTGGGGGCCCCACAGCCTGAGACAGAACACAACTACTTGGCACTTCTTCACTGCTTTTGTCTTCCTCTAAGGGGCCAGAGTTCTCCTGCTGCCTCCCTTCACTCCTAAAGGGATGTTTCTGGGAGAGCTCACAAGCCAGAGGTGTCTGGATTCTTCTCTCTGTAATCTCACTGTGCACAATTGCAAATAAGCTATTACTTGGCCACCATCTTGCTCCACCCTCAATAATGATAAATGTTATTGGAAAATCAATGTTATTTCCCATCACTTTTATTAATAGAACTTTTAATTCACTAACATCATATTTCTGGAAAAGGTATAATGTAAGATTATTGGAGTCAACTGAAAGTTGGCATATTGACCAGTATTTATAGTAAATCTGAAATTAAAATAGCTACTAGAACCATTAACCAAAATCTTGATGAGATCCAAGTTTACAGAATATAATCAAGTATTCAGGTATAGAGGAGGCATGTGGAAATAAACATAGTAGACCATAACTAAAAATTAATATGATGAGAAACTTTATGTATTTATCTAGAAAATTTAGCAATAGGTGTTAACTATAGAAATAAAAGTAACATGCATATTATCATTAGTTTTATTTATTAAGCATTTTATGTGCCATAAACTTTTCTAACACTGTATATAATCTCATTATGTTTTCCACTATGATACTATGGGGTACATGCTAAGATCATCCTCACTTTTCAGTTAAGAAAATAAAGACATATGGAGTTAGGCATATTGTTCAACCTGTCAAATTTATTAAATTATAGAAACAGGATTTGAATCCAGGAAGCTTTTATCTAGGACTGCCATTACTGAATGATGAAAAAATTTTCTCATAGAGCTCAATTATAAAATTTCTTGCATTTTTATACCATAGCTTGATTTTATACTAATCTCTGAATTACAGCTTATTGATTATTATCAATCTCTGTAACTAAACTGTAAAGTTCATAAAACAAGTGCCAGTATTGTTGAGGAGCAAAAACTCTGGTATATAAACCACACTACAAAGGTTTACTAAATATTTGCTAAAAAGAAAGGAAGAAAGTGAATAACAGAAAGAAGAGACAAAAAGAAAGAATGGAAAGGAGTGAGAGTGTTGTAAGATCGAGGGCCTTTCCTTTGAATATATCAGTCACTAAATAAAGGCTTTGGAGATAAGCGTGAGAGGTTTTAGATGAAAAGAAGTACGAGTGGCAATAGCAGCAAGACCTGCTTTTGATGAACTTCTAATAAGGGATTTTTTAGATTTCTGCCAGTGAGGAAAAAAAACTGTTTATACAATGCACAGTAAACTAAAACTTATAGGTAGAGCTTAAACAAATCATGCTGTAGTATTGAAAGAATTCAAACTATGGGTCAAATATGCTTTTGAACCATTTAAATATAATTGTGCATTATATAATGACATTTCTTTTAATGAAAGATTACATAATGTATGGCGGTCCCATAAGATTATAATGGAGCTGAAAAACTCTGATCAACTAGTGACTTCATAGCTGTCAAAACTCATACCACAAAGCACTGCATCAGTTTGTGCTGATGCTAGTGTAAACAAACCTACCACACTGACAGGTGCATAAAAGTATATCACATACAATTATGTACAGTACATAATAGTTGATAATGATAATAATTGACTATGTTACTGGTTTATATAGTTACTATATTATATATTGTATTGCTTTTTTAGAGTATATTCCCTCTAATTATTAAACAAGTTACCTGTACAATAGCTTCAAACAGATTCTTGTCCCTCTGGAAAGTATCCAGGGGTAATAACACCCATTGAGGCTGTGATAACAAAGCCTCCTTCTGAAATGATGGCTGAAGAATCTGTTTGAAGCTATTGTACAGTTTAATTTTTAAACTTTTTTGCTAAAAGTGAAGATAAAAATACACACATTAGCCTAGGCCTACACAAGGACAAGATCATCAATATCACAATCTTCTACCTCTATATCTTGTCCCTCTGGAAAGTATCCAGGGGTAATAACACCCATTGAGGTTGTGATAACAGAGCCTCCTTCTGAAATGATGGCTGAAGAATCTGTTTGAAGCTATTGTACAGGTAACTTGTTTAATAATTAGAGGAAATATACTCTAAAAAAGCAATACAATATATAATATAGTAACTATATAAACCAGTAAAAGTAAAATTTAAAATAATCTAAAGTTAATTTGTTATTTAAAAAAGGAAAAATATATTGTACAAATTTAGTGTGGCCTATGTGTACAGTGTTTATGAAGTCTACATTAGTATACAGTAATGTGTGAGGAGTTTATGTTCACTCAACACTCACTAACTCACTCAGAACAACTTCCAGGCCTACAAGTTCCATTCATGTGAAGTGCCCTATGCAGGTGACAATTTATCATCTTTTAGCCATATGTCTGCTATACCCTTTCTATGTTTAGAAATGCAAATAGTTACCATTGTGCTACAATTGACTATAGTATTCACTATGGTGATATGCTGTAAAAGCTTTTGGCGTAGAGGAATAGGCCACACCATACAGCATTGAAATTAGTGTAAGTACACTATATGATGTTTGCACAATGATGAATTGCCTAAAACCACATTTCTCTAAGTGTATCCCCGCCTTAAAGGGAGGAAGGACTATATATTTTGATCAAGCAAGCTTTATTCCTGGAAGGTAAAGTAGATTACTATTCAAAAATCAAACTCTATAATTTAGTATATTAATAGAAATTGAAAAATCTTTATGTTTATCACAATAGATGCAAAACATGTATTTCACAAAATTCAAAATATATGTTTACTTAAAAATAGTCACCAAAATATTAAGGAACACCTTAAACCAATAAGACATGTATACATTAAGCTGTGATAAAACTAAATTTAAAAAAATTGAAAAACATATTCTATGATTAGGAATAAACAAAGAATGTATACTCTTACAACTAGCCAGTGCGATAAAGCCAGAAAAACAAATACAAGTTATTAAAATTAGAAACAGAGAAGTAAAAAATCTCTTTACTCAAAAATAACAAGATTATTTACATAGAATTCCCAATTGAATCTGCAAACTACTAACTATAGTAATTGCAGGATTCAAGATAAATACAAAATTTGAATTGTATATTGTGTGGTTATAGGTAGATGACAGATAAGACTACATGTTATGTTAATGCCAATATTCTTACAATAAACAATTGTAAGTTTAAATGAAGTAGAAATACCATGAAATTTAATATCTGAATTAGTTGAAAATGTTAACTGCTTGACTTCAAAACATAAACCTATAGCAACTGATATAAAATTATATTTGCATCAAGATGGACAAAAGTAGTAGTAGTGTAGAGTCTAAAATATGCCCAAACATACACAATAAATTGATTTTCAAAACCCTGCTACATCAATTTGAAATGCCTAAATTATAGACAACATAAAGCTATAAATTTTTAACATAATTAGTCAATAGCTAAATGGAAATTAAACCACAAGGCAATCTAATTTACATAACTTAAACCATAAACAGTTTAATTTAAAACTAATAAAATAAGAAAATCTTTGTGACTTACACAAATACTTTTTAGTTATCACATAAAAACAATAATCCATTAAAATTGATAAAGAATATATTTTGAATGTTCTAACCACAGAAAAAGATAAGTAAATGAAGTGAGGGATGTGTTAACAGGTTGATTTAATTATTCCACAATATTTGCCTGTATCAAAACTTGACATTGTACTTAATATATACAATCATTACTTTTCCATTAAATATAATGTAAAACAAACAAAATCAATAACAAAATCTACTTTATCAAAACTATGACCCTCTGCTTCATGAAAAAAATAGCATATTTGTAGAAACCAACAAATGGACACAAAATAATATATATCAAGGGTGAATAAACAAATTATGATATATCTGTACAATAGAATACTTATGAATAGAAAAAGAATTAACTAGGAATACAAATAACAACATGAACAAATTCTAAAACAATTGTTTTGAGTAACAAAAGCTGTACATGGGAGGAATGCTTACCATCTATTTATATAAAATTCTAGAAAATGCCAGAAAATTCTTTGTGACAATGTACATATATATAAGATCTGTGGTTGCCTGAGATGGGGTTATGGTGATGATGGTGTTCGTGGGAGGTTTGGAAAGGGACAGAACAAGGTATTATGAAGGACATAAAGAAATAGAAAAGAAATTCTGAAATGAATGAAGAAAAATTAGGAGAGTACTATACCAAACAAATCATGATAGAAGAAATTCAAAGTAAGAAGTTGTGGTCAGTAAAATAAAATGTAATAGATTGATTAGAATCCAAACAAAAAAATTACCCAATATATTTGATAATGGTATGATTTTACAGAGGAATTGTAACATTCACTAAAGAGTTACTTGAAAAATTGAGGGGTAAGTGTGAGATGAGAAGTAGAGGAAAAAAGGAAGTAGCCAGTTTGAATTATTGTGTTCCCATTACTCAAGGAATCAGAAAGATGGTTATTATCATTATTAGTGTTTTTATTAATCAAATTTATAGAACTTTGTAGAAGGCAGTTTTTTCCCACATATTTTATTCATTGAGTCACTCTTTGAAATGGTGCTTTATGCCAAAATGAAACTAATGCTTGTATTCTTTTCTTCATCATTCATAGTTAATCAAGCATCATCAACAGAAAGGAGGCCTAGAATTTTGACAGATTACAAATATCAATGCAATCAAATTGCACAGCCAAAATATCTGTAAGTGGAAGGAAATGCTATTTTTTTCTGAATTTGAGGATTTTTGTTTTGCTTGATTAAGAATTTTCAAACATGAGATTACATTCACAGAAAAGTAATTTCTAAGTTATATAGCCTTAAAATAACTTAGAATGTTTTCTTCTTTACCCTTTCCCTATGTGCCCAACTCTGAATAAAGAGCCAAAGCCCAGCAAGCTGAATGGTATGTTAATCAGGCTGCTCAGACCACATCCAGAAAATATTGCACAAATCAAATAGTTACATAATAAATCAAAGGTGAGATATATAAGCTTTTCACTGACATTGGCATTAAAATTGCCAGATTAACAGTAATATTACTTGATATATTTTAATATGTGTGACTGGTGATTTCTTTTGCAGTTTGGAGCTTTAGTCTAGTGCTACAGTTTTGAATTTGCAACCTAAAGAAAGATAATACTGTTTCTTTAAATACTTCCAAAAAATAAATGAAATAGCCTTTGGGCAAATTAGAAAACAAAGAATAATCATTTTAGAATTGTCAAATTAATTTTTCTGCACTTATAGTAAATAAAGGAGACCTAATTCATTTGAATATGTTAACAGTTTATGTGAAGTTTAAAAATAAAAAAATAAGGCAATGGTTTAATCCACAGTGCGTAATCAAAATATTTCATATTAGGTGCAACAAATATCAAGAACATCACAAAGGGTAATAGATTCTAAAGTATCAAGGAATCAACCACAGGCTACCATGACCTAAAATGATGCAATAGACTTAAACTATGTTCACTGTGTCTGCACTTGCCCTGTTAATGTATTTTATACATGGAATCAAAGTGATTTTTTAAAAAATATATATAAACTGACCGTAAAACACTGTACATAAGGGAGAGAAGAATTTTAAAATGGAAAGTAAATAAAACAGTTAAAAAATTATTACAAACTTGAATTATTATTACAAAATTATTAAAAAATTATTACAAACTTGAAATTAGTGGTTGTCAAAAGCTGGAGTGTGGGGAGGGCTAGATGTTGATCACAGGGTACAAAATTTCAGTTGTGAAAGATGAATGAGTTCTGGAGACTTACTGTAATGTATGGTGATTATTGTTAATCATCCTATATTTTAAAAGAGTAGATCACAAATGTTTTCACATGTAATTATGTGAGGTGATGGATATATTAATTACATTGATTATGGTAATTGTTTCACAGTGTATACGTATCAAAGCATTGTATCACGCATGGGAAAAATATGCAATTTTTATTTGCAAACATCCTTCAATAAAACTTGAAAAAATAAAATTTAAAAAGCAAAAAGCAAATACACCTATGATTGTAGCAGGAGTAAAATAGATTATACAGTGATAGAAGCTGAACTTGAATTATACTTTAGGCAAAGACCAAAGCCAAACCATAGTACTCACTGACACCATAGGAGATATCTATAGGAAAACGTCTTGCCCTGTAAAAGTTATTCCAAAAATTTTGAAGAGCTGTCTGTTTCATCAAATGTGCTGATATCAATATTGGGACACAAGAAATATTAACAAATAAGAAAATGACAATTTTAAAAGTGCACAAAACTCTCTAGCACAATATTCCAAAGAAAAGGAAATATATGAAGTGCCTGAAAATAACTTCAAAATAATGCTTCTAAAAAATTCAGTGTAATACAGGAAAATACAGGTAAATAATTCAGTCTTAATCAAGTGGGTTTTATTCCAGGCATATAAAAATGATTCAACATGTGCAAATCAATAAATGTGATAGATCCTCATTAATAGATGGACCAAATTCATATGATCGTCTAAGATGTAGGAAATACATTCAATGGAATTCAATATCACTCCCTAATAAAAACTCTCAACAAATTATGTACAGAAAGAGTATACCCAAACACAATAAAATGTATATTAATAACAAACATACAGCTAATGTGACGATGTATGGGGAAAAGTTGAAAGCTTTTCCTTTAAGGAAAGATAAGGATGGCCATTTTCATTACTCTTATTTGTGGCACTAGAAGTCCTAGTCACAACAATTTAGCAAAATAAAGAAAGAAGTGGTATCCAAATTGGAAAAGAGGAAGTCAAATTGTTCTTGTTTGCTTATAACATAATTTTATATAAAGATACCCTTAAGGATTCCACAAAAAATTCTTAGAACACATAAAAGAATTCAGTAAAGTTGTAGGATAAAAATAATTGCTGCAACTTGTTCTAATTAGGCAACTAACTTAAGGGAAAACTTTGTGCGTTACAATTCACCTGTCTGACTCTTTCTATTATATATTTTAAAACTCAGAACATATATGGGTAGTCACAACAACGCATACCAAATAATTGTTTGAATTGAATAAAAAATTAGGCTTTATTTATGGAATGCAAATCTCAAGCAATTAATTCTATTTATATGAGATGGATTTTATAATTGATTTCTATCCTATAAATAAAGTCAAATAATATAGCTCAAAGTTCTGGTACAAGTATATGTCATACAAAGTAAGAATGTAGTTTGTGTAAAAATTATATTGGAAAACATATAGTGGAGTTTCTAATATTTAAATTTTCTCAGTACTTTATGATTACATCAAGTTAAATAAGCTTCCCCTAACTGAAATTTAAAAAGCATCATCAATAATTATTAAGGAACTTCTTGAAAGCATTTAAGTTATACTTTTCAGAAACAGAGAAGGCAAATGACTCCAATGACAAACCAACACATCATCTTGCTGTTTAGGGGACTTAATTCTTTTCTTTCAGTAAATGTGAGAAGCTTTCGGGTCAAAAAATATAATATTTGATGACAGACCTAGTGACATTAGATATATAAGTAAGAGGAAGTAAAAATAGTGTGTTACCAAAAGGCGAAACTCTACCTTTCCTATGTGTGTACAGCTTATAAGAAAAATTATTCTTAAATCTTATATGCATAAAACAAAAAAATAGAGCCTATGCTAAGCAGTTTCATTCTATTAATAAATATCAATTTACATATAAATAAAATAATATTTTAATATTCAATCTTTCACATAAGTATATACATTTTAATATGTTTTTATTTTTTCAAAAATTAATTATCAAAACTGGTAGAATATTTTTGATCAATTATTTACTAAAATCACCACAATGTTGTTAATCCTACAGACATTTTCAAAACTCAGAGACTTATGGATACATAGGCACATATATAAACTATAGAGAAATGAGATCTATGATTAATGTCTTTCAAACTCAGTATTACATAGTTAGGATGAAATTATATGAAAAGGGAAATAGAAATCCGCAAATATAAAAAATGTAATGCTTGCCTATAATCTTTCACTATGATATAATTTTAATGAACTGAGATATAAATTGAATGCTATGCTCTCTATATTTAGTCATAATATATATGACTTGAATTGAATGCTATGTTCTCTATATTCAGTCATAATATATATTATAATTATGTAATATTAATTAATTAATAATATTATATATTATATATTATGACTGAATATATATAATATATAATAATATATATTATATGTAAAATCATACATATATAATATATTATAATAATATATATAATAACATATAATATATAATAATATATTATTATATAAATATTCATATATTATTTTTATTATTAATAATATAATATATTATTATATATAATAATTAAATATTATTCTATGTATATAACTATATATAATATATTACTTCAAAGTAATGTAATTGTGAATATAAAAGGTCAATTTTTGTAGTACATCAAAATTACATGATTTATACAATTAAATTCCTGAGGTTGATATAGTTCTGAAGTCAATATTTTAAGATATTAAAAGAAAAACTTGAAACAAATTAAAGTTTATTTAACCAAAGAATGGCATCAGGAGAGGTTCAGAGAACTCTACCCAGCAACAGTTGCAGGCAGTAATTGCAGGGGGAAAAAATACAACAAACAAATCAAGAAAAAAAAGAATATCCCTTAGCTGGGCAAGATGGGATTAAGCATTTACATCATATGCACATGATCTGATCAGCTGGCAGCCTATGATTGGCTGACATTCAGGCCTCAACCTCCTAAGGAACTGTTTTACTTACCTCTGGTGACAGATATTATGAAAATTATGCAATTATGCAGGGACCTTTTTTTTTTTTTTTTTTTGCTCGTCAGCTTTCTTTTTCTTTAGTGTTTGTGTATTTTATGTGTGGCCCAAGAGAACTCTTTATAATGTGAGGCAGAGAAGGAAAAAGTCTGGACACCCAAGTTAAGTTGCAGTTTTGTTTTATACTAAGTTATTTTGAACTTTGTTATGTATGTAGGCAGTTTTACTCTAAATTTAATTTAATTTAGAAAAACTTAAAGTTAAAAAGTTGGATAGCTGTTGCTAAATAACCCAAAGCCACATTTAGTATGTTGAATAAATTTTGTTCAGAATTTAGAGCCTATAAATTTTCCCACAGTACCAAACTCTGCTGGAAGCACTTGCATTGGTCATTCCAATAAATGTCTTAGTAACACTCAGTCCCGTGGATTCTATCCCTGAGAGCATCTCTGTTGTCTTTTTTCAATAACTATATTGGCTGTGCTCTCATTAAAAGATATAAATTTCTTTTTCTATCTAAAAAACAAAATTAAACACAAGGAACCCCAAAGGCAAAACACCACAAAGAGAAAAAATAACATCTGCAGTATTGCCTAAAGTACATAAAAATATGGATAACTTGGTTCACTAGATACAGTTTCATCAGGACATCTTTTGTCACTTCATCTTCCAACTCACCTCTGTAGCTTTTTCTTGCAATATAGTCTTACTGAGTTTATGACTAATGATTTCCTGCCACTTCAGGAAAACTTTGACCATACAAATGCTTTCCTGTGCAACAGAGATTCCTCAGTGTTCTCTCACTGTGTCAATTAGGTTTCATGATGTAAAAATGAGGTTTGCTTTTGCTTGACACCTTGTGGCTAGCTATACATCTGTGATTTCTCTAGTTTCCTGAATTATGTTGGGCCCACCCTAATAAATGGGATTTGGTTATCAAGGTCATGGTTAACCCAATAACTTAAAAGCCTAAATCAGTGAACAATAACAGCTTCATAATGCTAGTGAGGCCAAAGCAAGACTTGGGTAATTGGTCATTAGAGTAAGAACTTCTTTCCCCTTCAAGGGCTTTACTTACATGAATATAATAATATCCTCATCAAGCTTCACTCATTCCATCATTATTGCATTATCTACAATATAGTCACAATCCATTACCAAGCATACTTATGTTTTATTATTCAACAAAGAATAGTCCAGTTAGAGTCAGATCGGAGAAGATGTGTGGTATAGTGCAAAGCAAATAAGAGTTTCCTAAAGGAAGAATCTGAAAAGTTGCTGGCAAGGCATCCAGGCAGTGTATGAGCAAAAATGTTCAAGGAATTATTTTATTTTTATTTATGTTGGCTATGAAATAAATATTGCATAGTTGAATCAGTGGATTTTATCTGCCAGGCACTATTTCCTGCTACATCCAATCACTGCAGAGCTGTCAAAAGCAAAGTGTGCATTTGAAGAAGCTACCCTTTCTGAATGAAAGGAGAAAAAAATGTATCGTGATGAGTGTCTTTCATCTGTTTTTAAAGATGTTTGCGTTTATTTCAATTTTAACAAATGTGAATTGTGAATAAAATGCAGCTAAAGGCAATAGCTTCAAAAGGATGAAAAGAGAGATATATGTCCAAAGAATGTAGATAGGATGGTTTCATTGCAGACCGGACATCCCTCTCCCTCCACTCAATTACAAAATACACAGAGTGATAAGATGAGCATTTCATATTGCGGGTTTCTGGTCACGTCAGTATAGATGAGCATCAGGGGCAGGCAAACGAGAATGCCTAGAAAACAGCAAGTGTCAAGAGAGAACAGACAGGGAAGCAAGGATAATTCAGCACATGCCCCTGTAAGAAATTTGATTGGAATTACATGGCTGAAGAATGGCGTATGATGAGGCTGGGGAAAACCCAGCCCATAAACCTGAGATTTGGGGTATGCTGCTTTCTTGCTGCCCAAGTGCTTTCTTGGGCAGGTCTCCATGTATTTTCAGTTCTTTTGCCTCATTCCAGAGAGCTAGAACTCTGGAGACTGAGGCAGTGGCTTTTGGCTGTTTATTCACTGCCACATATGTTTGCTGCTCTTATAGTGTTCACAAGCCTTACATTATGAAAAATTATAACTTTGACTCTCTATGAGCAAAAATTATGATATTACTATGCCAGTCCCTTCAGAACATCGCTAATTACTGCATAGATACTGAGATTACACTCACCCCTCTTAGACATGAACAAATACACAACAACATTCTCACCAACTTAGCTCACTCGTTTTGAATCATCTCAGTTGTTACTGAATACTTTGCGCCTGTGGCTCGTCAAGTAGGGTGCTAGCCCCTTGTACCTAAGGAGGCGAGTTCAAACCCGGCCCCAGCTGAACTGCAAAACAGAAAAATAGCCGGGTGTCATGGCAAGCGCCTGTAGTCCCAGCTACTTGGGAGGCTTAAGGCAAGAGAATCTCCTAAGCCCAGGACTTGGAGGTTGTTGTGAGCTGTGTGATGCCACGGCACCCAACCGAGGGATTTAAAGTGAAACTCTGTCTTTACAAAAAAATAAAAAATTATCACTAATTTTTGTGTCCTAAAGAATCTTAGGGAAAGAGAAATAATACTAAGTGACTTGATTTGTATTATTAGAGCACATTTGATAACATAATAATGTCATAATAATAGATAAACTTTTTGATCTAGGAGATAAATGTTTCACCATAAATGGGCTAACTAAATAATTTTGAGAGCTGAAGTTCCTGCAATGGGAAAATAAAATTTCCATTTGCACAAAGTTCAAACACATCAGAGATTCATAGGCCCAATCAAGTGTTCACATATTTGCTCTCTCCTGTGCCTTAGCTCACTTAAGGCCTCATCTGCTTGAAAGGAGAGAATTTCTAATGGTGAAATTATAGGCATTTTGACAGGCCAATGGAGAGATATTTGGAGGCTAGGGAGATTCCCTGAATTCTTTAAATTTAAGTGACAACAAACAGTAGGGTTTAATTTCTTCAGTCCAGGTTTTAGCAGAACTCTTGTCAGTCAAAAACATTCACAGAACACCTGCCTTATATAAAATATTTCTCTTCACGTACTAATTCACTGTCTGACACTTGACAGTTTTTATAAAGAAGGATGGAAAGCTGAGTATTTGCTCGATAGGCTGAACATTTGTTCCATGGTAGTTTACTTATTTAGAATAGAATTTCACATGACAAAACAGTTCATGCCCATGGTTTTCATCGTAAAGAAATTTTGTTTGCACCTCAATTTGTGTAAGTTTCCTAATTTTCATAAAGGAGCATGTTTGTTATTCAGTTTTTTAAGACATTTTGAGTAGGCTTTTAACAGAAGTCCAAGTGTACAGATTATTGTTGAAAACAGCTGTCACTGATTCTCTCCTTCTCTGTATATAAAAAAATGGGGAAGATGAGAAGCGAAATCACTGTGATCATATCATTTACATTACTTGTACCTTGCACTCTACCAAACTGTAAATTGCATATTTCTCTTGTATATCTTCAGGCAACTTTGAAGTGGGACTTTTTTTTTTTACCATTTAACTTCAGACATTATTTTGTTTCTATGAATAATTTTTACTACTGGGAAATCTGTTTATTAATGACATTTTCTCCAAAACGGTTTGAATCCACAAGTTGCCCAGTTGAATACAGTCATAGGCAGAAAGCTAGAATAAGAAACTTAAGGATTGAATACTGCAACATTTTCATTGATTTGCTCAGTCAGTATCTTATGTAAAATGAGAAAATAATTCTGTCCCTTATTAGATATGGTAATTTTAATTTTTAGAATATAACATAGAATAAAAGATCTGAGATAATCCTATAAACGTCTGTCTAACTGTGCTTTTGTGCTTCCATTCTTCTGTCTTGCAGTGAGACTCCAATACACTTATTTCAGAGAGACTATATTTTGTGTAACATAAACTTTTAAAAGAAAAACATGTTATGGGTATAATTGGCATCCAATATTTAAAGGGTACAGTTCAATAGGTTGTGTCTATTACTCTCCAAATTCGTCTCATGTTCCAGTCTCTGCCCCCGATATAATCTCCCAGACATACGATCTTTTTTATGTCATTACATTTTTCCCATACATTTTCAAGATGTCATGCTAAGTGGAATCATTTTTTTAAGGGGGAGGCTGGAAAGGCTTGCTTCTTTTACAAAGAATAATTTTTTGAATAATTCATTTGTATTGTTTATAAGTATCAAAAATCCATTTCTTTTCACTCCTGTGTAGTTCATTGTATAAATATTTCATGATTTGTTTATCCACTTACATCTTAATGGACGTGGAAGTTGTGTTCAATTTTAGGCCATCACAAATAAGGCAGCTCTCATCATTTGTGTGCAAATTTTGGACTTGTGTTTTTCTTTTTCATAAATAGATACCTTTAAGTGTAATAGATATATCTTTGATCTTTAAAAAAAAAGTTCATTGCTATATACTGAATGATTTTGTGCCCCCACCTCTGCCAAAACTATATGTTGAAACTTGAATTCCCAAGATATTTGTTATAGTTTGGCCTGGGCTGGGTTAGAACCTGCCACCCTCGGTACAGGGGGCCGGCACCCTACCCATTGAGCCACAGGCGCTGCCCAGCACTCTCTTTCTATGATGTGAAGATATGAGGGGAAGGTGGATATCTGCAACCCAGAAGAGGACCCAAACCAAGACCTGGCCAGGATAGCACCCTGATCTCAGACCTCCAGTCCCTAGAACTGTCATAAATTCCTGTTGTTTATAAGATACCTTGTCTGATACTCTTAGCAGCCCAAGCAAAGACACGAACTCGTTGTTTTCCAAATTGGTTGTATAATTTTGCATTAGCACCAGAAAATTAAAAGAACGGTGGTGGTTCCACATCCTCAACAACACTTGGCATGATTGCTCTTTTTTAACATTTCAGACATTGTGCAGTGATACCTCCTTGTGGTTTTAGTTGTGTAAATTTTCTTATGCTAAGAAAATTTGTCTGTAAGGTTGACCTTGGGGTGACGAGCAATGAGCAGGAAAAGTGTTTAGATTCTCAGGCTTCTCTATTACCACAGAGAATTCAAAGAGAGTAGAGGAATTATTTATATTCTCCCTATTCTCTCTACAACTTTATCATATTTCTGGAGATTTTTTATTGTGGCAAAATATTTACAACAAAATTTATCATATTTACCTTTCTAAGTGTTCAATTCAAGTACATTCACGTTGTTGTACAAACATTACCACAATCCATTTCCAGACTTTTTTTATCAAACCAAACTGAAACTTTGTACCCGTATGAGCAATAACTCCCCATTCCCCTTCCTGTCAGTCCCTGGTAAACACCATTCTCTTTCTTTCCATATGAATTTTACTACTGTAAGTGCTTCACAGAAGGGGAATCATACAGTATTTATCCTTTTGTGGCTGACTTTCTTCACTTAGCATATGTCTTCCGTGATTTTTCCACATTACAGCCTGTGATAGGACTTTCTTCCTTTTAAAAACTAGTATTTCCTTGTAAGTATTCCATTTATAAACAAAATGCTTTTTATTGCAGACTGTTATGGGGGTACAAATGATTTGGTTACTTGAATTGATTTCATACAGTTTGAATCAAAGTTACATGAGTGCCTATCACATGTGTAATATGCATTCACCTGTTAGGTGTGAATTTACCCCATCCCTCCACCACCTCCCACCTGCTTGCTTTCTGTTGAGTTTTACTTTTTTTTTTTTTTTTTTTGAGACAGAGTCTCAAGCTTTTGCCCTGGGTAGAGAGTGCCGTGGCGTCACAGTTCACAGCAACCTCAAACTCTTGTGCCTAAGTGATTTTCTTGCCTCAGCCTCCCAAGTAGCTGGGACTATAGGCCCCCACCCCACCCTCTACAATGCCCGGACATTTTTTGGCTGCAGTGTCATTGTTGCTTAGCAGGCCCAGGCCGGCTTTAAACCCGCCACCCTAGGTGTATGTGGCTGGTGCGCGCCCTGCCAACTGAGCTACGGGTGCCACCTGTTGAGTTTTACTTCTTCTTTTTTCTTTTCTTTTCTTTTTTTTTTTTTTTGCAGTTTTTGGCCAGGGCTGGGTTTGAACCTGTCACCTCTGGCATACAGGGCCGGCGCCCTACTCCTCAGAGGGACAGGCACCGCCTGAGATTTACTTCTTTATGTGCATGTGGATGTTGATCAATAAGTGCCAGTCTAATAGTGAGTACATGTGGTATTTGTTTTTCCATTTTTGTGATAATTCACTTAGAAGACTAGATTCTAGTTTCATCCAGGTTATTACAAAGGGTATTAGTTCACCATTTTTAATGGATGAACAGTACTCTGTGGTATACATACTACATTTTATCAATCTGCTCATGTACTGATGGGCACTTGGGTTAATTCAACATCTTTGCAACTGTAAATTCTACTGCAATAAACATTTGAGTGCACCTGTCTTTTTGACAAAATGGCATTTTTTTTTACTTTTGTATAAATGTCTAACAGTGGAATTTCTGGGTCAAATGGCAGGTCTACATTTAGTTCTTTGAAGTATCTCCATACCACTTTTCAAAGAGATTATACTAATTTGCAGTTTCACCAACAGTATATAGAGTTCCTTTCCCTCCACATCCATGCATCATACATTGTTTTTGGACTTTTTGACAAAAGCCTTTCTTATTGGAGTTAAGTGATATCTTATTGCAATTTTGATTTGTATTTCCCTGATGATAAGAGACATTGAGCTTTTTTTTTTTCATTTAGTTATTGGCCATTAGTCTATCTTCTTTTGAAAACTTTCTGTTCATATCTTTCATCCACATTTTAATGGGTCTATTTTTTTTTTATTGCTGATTTGCTTGAGTTCTTTGTGGATTTTGATTATAAGCCCTACATTGATTATATACCGTGCAGATATTAGGAGAAAAGTATCTGCATGGTATATAATCAATGCATTAGGTTGGTATATAATCAATGGTATATAATCAATGTATGTAGGTTGTCTATTTGCTCTATCAATTGTTTCCTTGGCTGTGCAGAAGCTTTTAATCAAGTTCCATTTGGTAATTTTTGTTGTTGCTGTGATTGCCTTTGAGGTCTTCTTCATAAGTTCTTTGCCTAGAATGATGTCTGTAAGAGTTCACATTTTCTTCTTGAATTTTTATGTTTTCATGACTTAGGTTTAAGTCTGCTGTCCATCATACAGCATTTGTGAGTGGTGAAAGGTGCAGATTCTATTTCAATATTGTACTTGTAGATGTAATATTTATTTATTTATTTATTCATTATTCATTATTATAATAATTTTATTCAATATTTAGAAAAGTTACATAAAAATAAGTATTCATAAGTTTTCCCTTGTCATCTTTCTTTATTCCTTATATTACATCTATTTCATTTGATTTTCTCAATTGTAATAAAATTATTAACATTTACTAAAAACACTCACAGTGACCCACACTTGAGGTACATAGTCTCAGATATCTTGTAATTTTTTCAACAATTCTAGAATAGATATTTTTCTATTATATAAATTTTAAAAAGACAGAGACTTAGATAAGGACCATACAATGGAGCTAGCAACTTGCAGAGCCCAGACTTGATTTAATATATTTCTGCACCCAAAGAATTTGCTTTCAACTTTTTCAAGACAGTCTTTTGTGTTGTCATGTTTCTAAATAATTCAATTATAAAGAAAAATGTGACTTAATTTAATATTACTGAAAGAAATTCTTTGCTACAGGTCAGAAAACCAGCTTAACAATATAATTTCTGTATAATTATAAAGAAGGGATAAGTAAACACTGAATACATGTATTAGGCTTGGCACCATCAACCAAGATTCCAGAGACTCAGCTCTTACACCCTGCCATAGAGAAGTTGTGAGACCTTGATCAAATTATTTAATTTCATGGATTTCGTGTAACATTTCTCTCACCTCTCAGATGTCTTAGAAGAATTGTAAGACAAACTGTACTCCTAAAATATTTTACCCTAAATTGAGTAGAAAAGTTGTGAAATGGATTTAATGACCTCAAGATTCTCAGATTTCACATAGCATCATTCAAAGCTAATAAGAATAAATTGCAGGAAGACATAAGAAGATAGTCTGACTGATCTAAATATAGCAGATGCACATTGGATATGTAAATGTCAGGTAGCACATTCTGAGTCAAGAAACAGTTTTGGTGATGCAACCAAAATTTTCAACACTAAAATATTTTTGGTTTATTTTTGTCTGTTGTAGGTCTAGACAAAGAAATAAAGCTATATATGTTACCAAAAAAAATTAATCACAAAGTTAGAGATTCTTAATGGATTTTTATAATAAAAATATTTGAAACATTATTCAATGTCAAAAAATTAAAGTTGAGGGTTGCTACCTGGAGTTTGAAAATTAAGATTGTAAACTTACCACAGTGCCCTTATGGTGGCAGCACCTAAAAACACCTCAGTAAGGTTTCATAACCTTGGTATATCATTTTTCTCACAGTTGTGTTTCTTTGTGTCAATGTGTGGTGGTGTCTTGCTGAGTGGCATTCGTTAATGTTGTTTCATGTTTTTCTGTGCCATTGTGAGAATGTTGGAGCTTGAATTAGAGCAATGAACAATCATCAAGTGTCTTATTAAACTCAGCAAGAGTGGAAGTGAAATCAGTGACATGATAGTCCAAGTGTATGGTGGTAATGCCAAGAAGAAAATGGCAGCGTACAAATCAATTAAATGTTTTTGTGAGGGGAGAAAAACTATCGCTGATGAAGACAAGTCAGGACAGCCAATAATGAGTAGAACTGATGAAAATGTTGCAATAATTCATAAAATTGTGTTTCAGAATAATTGGTTGACTGTGAGAAGCATAGTAGACCAACTAATCATCAATAGAGAAACAGAAAAGTCTCAAATGAAAATCTTGGCATGAGAAAGTTGAGTGCAAAAGTGGTCCTGAAGGAGGTCACCAGTCAATGGAAGGGAAGGAGAATCAAAGCTTGCAAAGATGTTTTGGAGAGGCAAGATGATCTTTTAGGCCATGATATCACTGGTGATGAAACAAAGTGTCAAAGTGCACAATGGAAGTCAGCCAATTCTCCACTACCAAAAATATTTTGTCAGCCCATATTAAGAGTCAAAATGAAGTTGCTAACCTTTTTTTAATATCAGAGGAATTATTCATAATTAATTTCTATCAACTGTACAAATAGTTAACCAAGTTTACTATTTGGAAGTGCTGAAAGGTTGTTAAAAACGTTAGACAAAAATAGCCTGCACTTTTCACCAATAACTCATGGCTCTTGCATCAGGACAATGTGCCAGCTAACATGACACCGTGTGAAAGTTTTTAGCCAGTAAACAAAACAAAGTTTTTAGCCAGTATTGGAATGCCCACCCCAGTCACCTTATCTGGCCCCCACAACTTTTTCTTTATCTGAACATAAAGGAAATATTGAAAGGAAGACATTTTGATGATATTCAGGACATCAAGTGTAATACAATGACAACTTTGATGGCTATTCCAAAAAAAGAATTCTGAAAATGTTTATCAGTTGCATTTGATCTATAGTGTTGATTAAATGCAATATTGAATGTTGAGGTAATCAATAATTAGATTTGCCATTTTGAGACTGTTTTCTAGATCTAATAGACATACTTCATTTCTTTTTGTTTGTTTTTTTTTCTGACTGTGTATTTTCAGTAACTTATCTTCAACCTCACTCATTCTTCCTTCTGCGTAAGTAATTTTGCTATTCAGAGACTCCGATGCATTTTACAATTTTTCAATTAATTTTTTCAGCTCCAGAAATTCTCCTTGACTTTTTTTTTTAATATTTCAATCTTGTAGATACATTTATCCGAAAGGCTTCTGAATTCCTTTGCTGTGTTGTCTTAATTTTCTCAATCATCTTCAGAACAGCTATTTTGAATTCCCTGCCTAAAAGGTCATACATATACATCACTTTGAGATTGTTCATTGTTATATTCATTTTCTGAGGTCAAGTTTTCATAGAAGTTCTTGATGCTTGTGGATGTCTGTCAATATCTGGGCATTGAAAAGATGAGTATTTATTCTAATATTCATGGTCTGAGCTTTTTTATCTCTCTTTCCTTGAGAAGTATTTTCAAATGTTCAAAAGAAAATCCAGTATTATGACCTAAGTCTTTTGTTACTGCAGCCATATTAGTATTAGGAGCTCAGTAGTTATATGTTTCTTACAGACTCCTGGTGGTACTACCTTGGTTAAATAGAGCAAGGTACAAGAGAGTTCCCTGAATTACCAAGCATACTCTCTCACTGTTTTCTCTCACAGTCCATGCTGGGCTGCTGGATTTAGGGCAGGAGTGCCATGGGCACTCCTTCATAGTCACCTGGTGGGACTGTACCAGGTCACCCCTTAATTCTGCCCAATCTTATCCAAAGCCTCTAGTAACTGCTAGCAATTGCCTCTGATGCATGTTCAAAGCCTTAGCTCTTTATAAAGCAGATGGTGATTCCTTCCAGGACTAGCTCCTTCTCTTTAGGGTAGTAGGTATCTTTCTGACCCGGATAGATCTGGAAATGCTGTCTACGAACAAAGGCCTGGAATCAGGGGCTTCAGGAGCCTTCATGGTACTTTATTTTACTGTAAGTGAATTAGCATTTAAGTTTCAGGAAAATGTCCTTTGCAGTCTCTCGTTTCCTTTCCCCAAATGGAAGAAGACTCTCTTCAACCTTCACTACCTGGAGTAATGGGAGGGGATGACCCAGGCACTCACTTGGTCACCACCATGGAGACTCATTGGGTCACATGCATCCTGCATCCACTATTTCTGAGCTAGCACAGCTGCAGTATTTACCCAAGAGCTACAGACTTTGTGGCCTGATTGCCTTTCAAATTTATGCCAAGCCTTAGGTCTTTTTGTTAGCTAGTGGAAAGCTCATTGGAGCTCTGACTTCTACCAGTGGGGTGAGGTTTTTACTCTGGTTGGGCTGTTCTTAAGCTCTAGCAGAATTTGTCCATGTGCTCTGTCAGAATTTTGTCCTTTGCTATGTTTCCCTGTGATGCTTATGGTGGCTCTAAGTTCCGATTCAAAGTCACACAATCACTTCATTCTGTATCCCCTAGGGACACAGATTGTTTTCTGGAGCACGGGAATGGAATGGCCGGTGGATTAGAGATGAGTGATGTAGGCAATGGAAGACTGTCTTTCCTGCTTCTTTCCTTGACACAGTGTTAAACCAGGCATTATGATGGCTCACCTGATTTCTGGTTCTTCCCTAGGTGCCTTCTTGCATGGCTAGTGGCTGAATTTGGTGTTTGTAAGAAAGTGCAGTTTTAGGATCTAAGTCTGTTCACTGCAGCCGTATCGGGACTAGGAGCTCTGCAACTGTTCTATTCCACCGTCTTTCTCCACACTCTCCTCTCAACTTATTTTAGAGTAAATGAATCCAAATAATTCATTTTTAAAATTTATTTCAGTGTCAGTTTGTGTAGGCTTCAAGAAATAAAAAATAAGAACAATGGTAAATAATTAGGAGAAATTATTTTCTGTTTTCTTGCTTTTAAAAATTATCATAGACACTCTTACTAGGATTATTATTTACATTTGAATAGTATATATTCTTTAGAAAAAAATTCCAGTTAGATTTTCTTCACTAAATCTATCACATTATTTTGTAATAAATTATCTTTTAAATTCTTGTTAATGTTTTCGGAAAATACTTGATACAATTGTTAGATGGTATTACTATATAGATAGAGATAGAAAAGATAGTATTTTAAAAATAATTTTCAGCTTTTCTAAATTAAGACATATTTGTGTAAGCATGGTAAATTATGAAATCTTGAGGAATTTAAACAAATTAATTGTGTTGAGCTTGTGTAATTGATTATTTTCTTTTCTTCCTTCCTTTTTTCCTTCTTCCATTTTTCCATTTCTTCTCTTTCTTCATCATTTCTCCTTCTGTTCCTTTTCTTTCTTCATTTTCTTTTCCTTTTTTTGCATATTATGGGTCAAGAATTTATACTGTTAAATTTTTTTAAAATAAAGAAAACTTCTGATATATATTTACAGGATTCATTCTAATAAAATCCTAATAAGAAAAATTAATTAATGCACACAAAACTCTTAAAAGGTTTAAAATCATATTAAAAGAATTATATAGTAATAGCCATATAGAAGTTTATTTTCTTTATAGAATTTTTTTCACTTTTAACATGGGTGCATAACACTTATTTAATTCAAGTCATGTACATAACAAGTTAAATTTCCAAGTTAAAAAGAAATAAATCAAAGCTACTGAGTGGATTCTACCCAATCCCTGAATCTAATGAAAATTAATCCTTCTGGAAGTCAGTTTTGGAATAGAGAAAGGAGGAATGGGTCTTAATTTCTTGTTTCTGATGTTTGTAAGAATCACACTCACTAACAGTGCTCTTGAAATCTTGTTCTGGGCTCTGGTTTTTAATCATCATGTCTTAAGATTTTGAAAAAAATACTTACAAGAAAATTAAGCTTTTCTTAAATTTTTTGTAAGATCTAAAATAGTCTAATTGATATAAACATACAACTTTTATTGAAGTTTTTTCATAGTGAACTTCTGGCACAAATATCCTACTTTCAACTTTGTTTACTCAACATATGAAATTGTGCAGGGTGTTTTGCTCAGTAGTAGATTTACAAAATATTAAAATTATGAAGACTTAGACCTACCATTATGGAGATCAAAACAATTATGACTAAATTCCAACACAAATTACTACAATGTAGAGAATTAATATCAGTGGCAATCAATTAGGAAAAAGAGCCCTGATGAAGCTGGGACAATCAATAAAGGAAAGGCAGCATTTGAGAGAGATGCCAAGAACTAGGTATAATTTTATTAGAGAGCAATAATAGCTGAAATTGCATTGTTGAAATATGAGCCATACACTAATCTATGTTTTTTTACATGTGCTAAGTAATGTAATAAAAATTACATGTAATTTTCTTACATGTAATCACTTATAATATATGCTAATATAATATAGTAAGTACAATATATGCTAGTATAATATTCAATTTATTGATGATGTAAATGAGACACAGAATGATTTTTCTTTCTCCATCAGAGAAGAGATAGGTATAAACTTCTTCACAAAGGAAGAAAAAAATGATGTAAAAGTTGAGTTATATAGGCCTATATTTAGTAAACTAAATTGGGAGGTACTCATTTTAACTCAATAAATAATAAAACTGTTCTAATGTGCAAAATCATTTTTTCAAAATGGAAAAATATTATTATTTCAAAATTCATAAGATGCATTTTCTATTTGGTAATATTTAGTATTATTTAAATAAGCCATAATAAGCATTCATCTGTTGCATTCAATGTTGCTTTCTAATTAATAATGCAGGGATCAATGAATTTATCCAGAAGGGTTAAGATAAACAAATGTAGCCACTTCAAAAAAAGGAAGTTGGCTCAGCGCCTGTGGCTCAACGCGCTAAGGCGCCAACCACGTACACCTGAGCTGGCGGGTTCAAATCCAGCCTTGGTCTGCCAAATAACAATGACAGCTGCACCAAAAAATGGCTGGGCGTTGTGGCGGGCATTTGTAGTCCCAGCTACTTGGGAGGAAGAGGCAGGAGACTTGCTTGAGCCCAGGAATTGGAAGTTGCTGTGAGCTGTGATGCCACAGCACTCTATCCAGGGTGACAACTTGAGGCTCTGTCTCAAAAAAAAAAGTAAACAAAAAAAGGAAGTGACTCTCTGGGAATGGAGAAGAATGAAGACGCAAGCTTTCTGTCAATGTATGTCTCAAAAAAAAAAAAAAAGAAGAGAAGAAAAGTGGTTAACTACATGTGATAGTAGTTACATGCCTTAGTCTTAGTCTTCATGACTAAGACCTAACAAAGAGCATGTTGAATTTCTTATAATCATTCTAAACAATGTTCACATATATAGCACATCAAAAAGTTAACATTGTTGTAAGTTAAAATATATCCACTTCCCTATTATTTAGTGGGAAAGAAAATTTCATCATAAAAAAGATAGGCAACTTTTTCCATATCACCCATCTGAATGGCTGTTGCACTAACTGAAGTGTGAGATTATTTTCTCCCTGAAGCCAGCTCATAAGTGAGATGGTCTTTAACCCAAGGATTTCTGTCTTTTGCAAATCAGATGAGTTTAAAAACCTGCTGATTTCAGAAACAGATTCACAGCTGGAGCATCATGAATCATGAAATACAATGAGAAACCTACCAGCACCTTACCTCACTGACATTTGCAAAGCAGTGGATTTTATTCTCCTTTGGAGAATTGTCTCATTTTTACCTCTGATGTCAACATCAAGCCTTAAAATATGTAGGGAAGATAAATGAACAATAATTATATATTAAATTCAAACTTGTGAAACCATATAATTGTAGAGTTCCATTCAGGAGATGCACCAAGAACACTACAATGTCATGTGCCATACCATTTTTCATGGGCAAGTGTATGGCCAGTGGCAGTGGTCATAATTCCCTAAATATTAAAAACAGGTCAGAAATCATTCACTTTGCACAGGTCTCAGAATTCATGTAGTTAGATGCCCTAAAACTAATCTCTTAATTCTTTCTGAAATTAGAAGAACTTCTCCCAAAAGGGGAGATATACATGAGGCATTTTAAAGATGGCATTAACTGAGCCTTCAAAGAGAAGAATCATTATAACATACTAGACTGCAATGGCAGAGAGGCCTATAGAGGAAAGAAACTCATATAATTGCACAAGAGACAAAGTAAGGCATAGAATCTGTTCATTGACCAAACATAATAGTAAAAATTAACATTCATAGAATTCCTAGTAGGTGGCAAGTGCATCATAGGTATCAACTTTAAACTGTACAATAGCTTCCCACTGTATGTGATGGGGTGTTCAAAGCACAGACATGGAAAATGCTTCTGAGAAAAGGTGACTGTGTTCAGGAATTCACAACATCAGTGGTGACTTCAGAATTCTATATTAGAAGTGTCAAGCTAGTTAGAAGACAGGTCTGGAAACTGGACTTTATACAACTCTCTAAATAATATTACAGAATAAGGGAACAGAGAATGCAATTATCTGAGGGGTCAAGCCAAAGCCACCCTGTGCCCTCTGGAGGCTACCATCATACTAGCCTGGGCAGCGCTGGGACTCACCCACTTGTGTCTGACTCCAGTGATGTGTTTGTTGTTCACTGAATCATGCTGACTCCTAAATTATCAGATTCAACATTTAGAATCACATTAAAGTGGAACTTGGGGTGATTTCTAAAGAGTAAGACTGAGTTATAAAAGCTTTGCCCCTAAAAAGGGAAGTTGGATAGCAAATTGTTCCTTTAGCCTGAAACTCTCTGTTGCTTTCTCCAAAGCTGAAGGCTATCACGGTCCTCTGCTTCCCTATGATCTCTTGGACCTGCCCTCATGGCTCTGAGCTGATGGTCACACTGAGCCCATAGTACTGCGGGGAGCCCACATTCAGTGCAGTGGCTCTGTGGCCTGCTGTGGCCATAACCCCAAGCTTCCCATTGGTCTTATCCAGTGGAAATTGCACAGCTGTAAGTCCAAATCCCTTTCGTTAGCAGAGTGACAACAGTGTCATGATCTGCCTTGTGCTCCAATTCAGAAAGATGTGATGAGCAGCTGGAACAGACTATAAAAAGGAAAAAAATACGTATTTTTCATGTACCACAGTGATGTTTTCTGGGTTATCTCTGCATGAGGTTGCCAAATAAAACACAAGATGCTCGGTTAAATTTGAATTGTAGATAAGCAACGAAAAATATTTAGTATGCGTGTAAATATATAAATAAGTATTAGTATAATGAATACTAGTATGATATATAAGTATGTTCATGCAATATTTGGGATACACTTATATTAAAAATTAGTACAGGGATAGGGGAATGGGAGGCGAGGGGTGGGGGGAGGATGGGTAGAGGGAGGGCAATTAGTGGGAACACACCTACGGTGCATCTTAGCAGGGTACTGGCGAAACTTATTAAAGGTAGAGTATTAATGTCTTTATATAGTGATCAAGGAAATGCCATGAAG
>CAUYON010016335.1:0-32457 GCA_963573935.1 Arctocebus calabarensis | reverse complement strand
TGTAGTCCCAGCTACTTGGGAGGCGGAGGCAGGAGACTCGCTTGAGCCCAGGAATTGGAGGTTGCTGTGAGCTGTGATGCCACAGCACTCTATCCAGGGTGACAGCTTGAGGCTCTGTCTCAAAAAAAAAAAAAAAAATTTCTCTGTGGCATGTGATGTGGTTGGATAGCATTTTGCCCACAGTAGAACTTCTTTTAACTTGGAAGTCAATCCTCTCAACAGAGTTTAAGCAACTTTCAAAATACCTCGTGGTTTCTACAGCGTTCACTGCAGCCTCGTCATGGGTAGATGCCATCTTGAGAAACCACCTTCTTGGCACGTCCAGAAGAAGGAACTTCTCATCTGTTCAAGTTTTACTCTAAGACACAGCTATTCAGTGACATCTTTAGCTTCTTCTTCTAGTTCTCTTGCTATTTCCATCGCAACTGCAGTTTATGCCTCCACGGAAGTCTTGAAGCCCTCCAAGTCATCAGCCATGAGGGTTGGAACCAACTTCTTTCAAACTCCTGTTAATGCTGATGTTTTAAGCTCCTCCTTTGAATCACAAATGTCCACAATGGCATTAAGAATGGTGAATGTTTTCCAGAGGTTTTCAATTGACTTTCCCCAGATCTATCAGGGAAATGACCATCAACAGCAGCAGCCATCATCTTACAAAATTATTTCTTAAGACTTGAAAGTTGGAACCACTCCTTGACGCATAGGCTGCAGAATGGATGTTGTTTAGCAGATGTAGAAACAACATTCATTTCCTTGTGTATCTCCATCAAAACTCAGGGGATCGGGTGCATTGTCAGCAAGCAGTAATTTTTTTTTTTTTTTTGAGACAGAGCTTCAAGCTATCGCCCTGGATAGAGTGCTGTGGCTTCACAGCTCACAGCAACTTACAACTTCTGGACTCAAGCGAGTCTCTTGCCTCCGCCTCCGAAGCAGAGGGGCCCACCACAACGCCCGCCCATTTTTTGGTTGCAGTCGTCATTGTTGTTTGGTGGGCCGGGGCTGGATTCGAACCTGCCAGCTCAGGTGTACATGGCTGGCGCCTTACCGCTGAGCCACAGGCACAGAGTTGAGCAGTAATATTTTAAAAGGATTTTTTTTTTCTCCTGAGTAGCAGGTCTCAACAGTGGACTTAAAATATTCAGTAAACTGTGTTGTAATTGTATGTGCTATTATGCAGGTTTTGTTTTTTGCAGTTTTTGGCCAGGGCTGGGTTTGAACCCACCACCTCTGGCATATGGGACTGGTGCCCTACTCCTTTGAGCCACAGGTACCGCCTGTTATGCAGGTTTTTGGGTTTTTTGGGGGAGGTTTGGCCGGGGCCGAGTTTGAACTCGCCACCCTCGGTATATGGGGCAGGCACCCTACCCACTGAGCCACAGGCACCGCCCTGTTATGCAGGTTTTGTTGTGTCATTTATAGAGCACAGGCAGAGAAGATTTAGCCTAATTCTTATGAGGATGATTTTTCAGAATGGTAAGTGAGCACTGGCTTCAACTTAAAGTCATCAGCTGCATTAGCCCCTAACAAGAGAGTCAGCCTGTCCTTTGAGGCTCTGAAGCCAGGCACTGACTTAATCCCTCTAGACGACATCTTTTCCCAATACAAGGCTATTTCATCTACATTGAAAATCTGTTGCTCAGTGTAGCCACCTTGAATGATGGTCTTGTCTACATCTTCTGGATAACTTGTTTCAGCCCTTGTTGCTTCAGTTTTCATTTTTATGTTACAGTGACAGCCTCTGAAACCTCATGAGCCAACCTCTGCTAGCTTCAAACCTTTTTTCTGCAACTGCCTCATCTCTTTCACAGAACTGAAGAGACTTGGGGCCTTCTCTGGATTAGGCTTTGACTTAAAGGAATGTGTTAGCTGAGTTGGTCTTCTGTCTAGCCCACTCAAATTTTCTCCGTATCAGCAGTAATGCTGTTTCACTTTCTTGGAGTAGTACTTTCACTTTCTTTTCTTTCTTTCTTTTTTTTTTTTGAGACAAAGTCTCACTATCTCACCTTTGGTAGAGTGCAGTGGTGTCACAGCTCACAGCAACCTCAAACTCTTGGGCTTAAGCAATTCTCTTGCCTCAGCCTCCCCAGTAGCTGGGACTACAGGCGCCTGCCACATCACTCAGCTATTTTTTTGTTGCAGTTGTCATTGTTGTTTAGCAGGCCCAGGCCGGGCTCGAACCTGCCAGCCTCGGTGTGTGTGGCTGGCACTGTAACCACTGTGCTCCGGGCGCTGAGCCATCACTTTCAGTTTCTTTCAAGCGCTTTTCCTCTGTATCCACAGCTTGGCCAACTGTTTGGCACAAGAGGCCTCAATTTTGGCCAGTCTTAGCTTTTGACATGCCTTCCTCACTAAGTTTAATCATTTCTAGCTTTTGATTTAAAGTGAGTGATAAAAAAGAAAAAGAAAGAAAGAAAAAATAAAGCAAGTGATAAAAAAGAAAAAACAAGAAAGAAAAAATAAAGCAAGAGATATGGAATTCTTAGGCCATTGTAGGGTTATTAATTAGCCTAACTTAATAGTGTTGTCTCAAGGGAATGGGGAGGGAGAGTGATGGGGGGCAGCTGGTCTGTGGCGTGTATGTGTCACACACAACACATAGGGATGAAGTATGTTCTTATCTGGACATGGTTTGTGGTTCTCCAAAACGATCCCAGTAGTAACGTCAAAGATCACCGGTACAGCTCACTAGAACATGCATTCATAATAATAATGAAAAATTGGAAATATTGCTGGAATTACCTAAATGTGACACAGAGACCTGAAATGATCACAGGCTGGTGGAAAAATGGCACTGACGGACTTGCTCAGTGCAGGACGGCCACAAAACTTCAATTTTTAAGGAAAAAAAAGCAACATAAATAATGTGCAGTAAAGCAAAGCAAAATAAAATGAGGTAGGTGTGCCTGCATGTGCAAAACATTTATTTGATAAAACAGACTTGTATCTAAAGAATACTAATAACTATTTCAAATAACAGTAAGACAACCACCCAATTTAAAAATGGACAGCAGATCTGGACACCTCACTAAAATATAGCAAATGAAAATATGAAAAGCTATTCAACACCATGTGTCATCAGGGAATTGGACATTTAAACAGCAATGGGATATACTACACACCTATTCAAATGGCTGAAATACAAAGCACAACCTGAGCAAAAGCGAGACCCCACTTCTACTAAAAATAGAAAAACTAGCTGGTGTTGTGGCTGGTGCCTGTAGTCCCAGCTACTCCGGAGGCTGAGGCAGGAGGATCGCTACGGCCCAAGAATTTGAGGTTGCTGTGAGCTATGATGACGCCACAGCACTCTACCCAGGGCGTCAGAGTGAGAGTCTGTCTCAAAAAAAAAAAAAGTCTCTTAATTAAAAAAAGAAAAATTGTAAGGGCCCAGGGCCTGCCTGAGTTCCTCTTGTTGTAGCTGAGGTCTAAGGCCAGTGGGCCAGTTTATTCTATTCCAAATGGACTCCTGGAGCAAAAGTTGAGTAAGTGTTCTGGCATGCTTGTCCAAACTACTTTAAACGCTAACCATAAAGAATATAAATGTTCTACCAGTCCATCCACACACTGTCTGCTGTGTGCAGTCAGACGTGGGGGTAGCGAGTGGGACGCAGCCTGTCACAGATGTGTCAGGATGGCGGGTAGGGGTGGGGAAAAGTGGGGGTGCCCACCTGCCCTCCTGCGCTGGGCCTGCTCCTCTCTAAAGAGAAAGTGCCCCAGCCCCGGCGCTGCCTCCCCGGAGCACTGCTGTGAGCGTAGAGAGACTTTACCGTGTGCATGTGAACCCCCCTGTACCCTTCCTGCTCCCCTAAGTGGGCAGGTTTTGGGGTTTGCCCTCAGCTTGTCAGGCTTCTGAAGCAGGCCAGAGGCCTGGAGACTTTTCTTTTTTCTCTTATTGTTTTTATCTGGAACTTTCTCCAGGGACAATCCACAGTACCCACGCCATTTCGGGAACAGGCAGGCCCTCCAGTTTGCCTTACTCTGGATGTCCTCAAGGAAAACATGGGTTGGCACTGCCGCCATTTTAGTCATTAATGTCGAGATCGTTTTATTAGATGGAAAGCCAATGACATGGGTTCGTTGCCACGTTTCCAGATCTAGAGTTTAAAGGACAGAATTTGCAGAGATGATTGCATAAAGCAGCAAAGACATGCAAAAATATTGAGAGAAATGTGTGTAAGTGAGGGCAGCCATCACCCTTCAAGTCTACTCCCGGAGCGCTCGGAAACCGTTTACGGGCCTTGCACAAGGCTCGGTGGACTTTTTTTCTTTGTAACTAAAGCAATATGTATTTAATTTTTGGATGTGAGGGTACAAATGATTAGGTGACAATGTCTGCATTTTTTAGGTAAAATCTCTCTTGTAGTTGTGCCCCTCACCCACGGGGTGCTCCATATACCCTTACATGGCGCCCATTAGGGGAGACCACGCCAGTCCCCCTCCTTCCGCCCCTCCCTCCAATTCCCCCCATTTGAATATATTTCTGTTTTTCTCTCGTGTGGGCGTGTATTTGTTCATCTGCTGGCTTCATATTAGTATTGAGTATCTTGGATACTTGCTTTTCCATTCTTGTGATACTTTACTAAGAAGAATGTGTTTCAACTCCTCCGCTGACGGCTTTCTTTTTCTTTCTTTTTTTTTGCAATTTTTGGCTGGGGCCGGGTTTGAACCCGCCACCTCCAGTATATGGGGCTGGTGCCCTATTCCTTTGAGCCACAGGCACTGCCCTGCTGATGGCTTTCTTGAGAGAAGCCGCATCTTAGCAATGACTGGACGTTCCACATCCAGGGACCAAGGAGCAGCTTACACCTGTGCCTTAGACCAGTACCACTGGGGAGGAAGGGTTTAAAGGCCAGGGAGAAGCAGTGCTGCCCCAGACAGCAGAGCTTGCCTCACTCTTCACACAGCCTCTGTCCAGCAAGAGCCTGTACCAGAGTCGCCAGTGTTGCCAGTGGGCAGCACTGTGGCCGGCAGAACTGACAGGTCTCAACAGTGATTGTTTCTTTATTATAATGTTAAACTCGTTCCATTCTAAAGACAATTTTTTTTTTTTGAGACAGAGCCTCAAGCTGTTGCCCTGGGTAGAGTGCTGAGGCATCACAGCTCACAGCAACCTCCAATTCCTGGGCTCAAGCGATTCTCCTGCCTCCGCCTCCCAAGTAGCTGGGACTACAGGCACCCGCCACAGCACCTGGCTATTTTTTTGGTTGCAGCCGTCTTAGTTGTTTGGCGGGCCCCGGCTGGATTCGAACCCACCAGCTCAGGTGTATGTGGCTGGAGCCTTAGCTGCTTGAGCCACAGGCACCGAGCCTCTAAAGACAATTTTTAATGAACACTTTGTTTCAGAATACTTTTGGGAGTTCAGAAAAGCTGTGAAAGGATTTCCAAATATGCTACGCTCTCTTTCCCCCCTACTTACCATCTTGCATCAGCGGGGTCCTTTTCCTACAGTGTGGCTGTTAAGTGAAGTCCACACTCTATTCAAGTTTGCTTAGCTCTAACCTAATGTCCTTTTATTTCTGTTCCAGGAGCCCGTCCAGAGGATACCATATGTCACGTAATTGTCATGTCTCCTCCGTTCCTCCTGGCTCTTTCTGATAGTTTCTCAGACGTTCTGTGTTTTGTTAACAGATTTAAGACCAGGTATTTTGTAGACTGTTGCTGAGCTGGAATTTGTCTGATTAGCCTTGGGTTATGGGTTTTGAGGCACGTGGCATTCTTGAGGGCACATGCCATCAACGTGACCTCGATCGCCTGACTGGAGCAGCGTTTGTCAGATTTCTGGCTGTAAAGTTACTCTTCCGCCCCTCTTTCTACGTCATACTCTTTGGAAGGAAGTTATGATGCCTAACGACAGGGCAGCTGTGTTCAGCCTCCTCGAGGGCAGAATACGTACATAACCTATTCAGAATTCTGCAGGGAAGATTTTATCCATTCCCCCCCCCCCCATTTAGTTATTTACTCAAGAATTTATTTATATTATTATGTACTCATAGATAACTATACTATGAGTTATAATCTAATATCGTGGCATTTGTTTTGCGGACCAGATTGTTCCATCCTTTGCCATTGATTGCAAGTTCTTTTAGTTGGCCCCCGTGTGTCTTCGACACGACTCTGCTAAGGGTACTTTGGGGGCACTTCCTTGCTTTCCTGCATGCCAAGTCGTCCTCGTCTCATTTTATATCTGTACCAGCTATAGAATTAGCCATTTCTCCAAGGGAGTCCTGCGTGTTGGTCAGGATTCTTTAGCGAAACAGAACAGGAGAGAGAGGGCTGTATTCTAAGGAATTGACTCAAGGGATTATGGAGGCTGAGAAGTCCCAAGATCTGCACTTGGCAAACTGGAGAATCGGAGAGATAGGGATATATTTCCAGTCTGCAGGAGTCTGCAGGTTTGAGAACCAGGAGAGCCAGTGGTGTGAAGCTCTCGTCTGAGTCCAAGCCCGAAGGCAGGGGGAGACCAGTGTCCCAGCTCAAAGGCAGAGCCAGCGATCATCTCTTACTCGGCGTTACTGTGAGTGCCATTGTCACCCCAGCTCTTCGGTGAACTTGTTTTATACATGCGCAATACAGTTAGAGTCTTGGGTTACCATCTTCATTCCTCCCCTCCTGGGATCTGCCAACCTCCTTAATGATATTTTTATTTGTGTAAATTACGGTTTACTCTTTTGTGCTGTGAAGTTCTACAGATTGGACAAATGCTGCGTCACTTGTGCCCCGTGGCGGCATCACGCAGAGTGGCTTCACCAACGTAAGTGTCACCTGCGCTTCATCCCTTCAGGGCTCCGCCACAACTATGGACCTACTTGCCATCTCTACGGTCTCAGCTTTTCAAAATGCCACACAAAAGGACACACAGTCTGCTGCCTTTCCGACAGGCTTCCTGCACCTGCCAATGTGCATTTACTATTCCCCCATGTTTTCTCATTCTTTTCTTCATCACTAAACAGTATTCCAGGGCGGTGCCTGTGGCTCATCAAGTAGGGCGCTGGCCCCATATACCGAAGGTGGCTGGTTCAAACCCGGCCTCAGCCGAACGGCAAAACAGAAAAATAGCCGGCCATTGTGGCAGGCGCCTGTAGTCCCAGCTACTCGGGAGGCTGAGGCAGGAGAATCGTCTAAGCCCAGGAGTGGGAGGTTGCTGTGAGCTGTGTGACGCCACGGCATTCTACCCAGGGTGATGAAGTGAGACTCTGTCTCTACGGAAAAAAACACAAAAAACCCCCAGTATTCCATCGAGTAGATCTACCCTTGTTTCTTTAACTTTCCCCTTAATGGAGGACATCTTAATTGTTTCCAGTTTTTGGTGATTACGAATAAATCTATAATAGATATTCACATACAGGCTTTTTGGTGGATGTTAAGTTCTCAAATCTATTGGGTAGACCTAGCCGTGGGATTGCTCGAATGTATGGTAAGTCTACATTTAGCTTTGTAATAAACTGCCAGCTGTCATCCAGAGTGGCGGTACCATTTTGGATTCCCGCCAGCACTGTGGGCTTTGCTGGGCGTCTTCTTACCAGTGTTCAGTATTGTCAGGTTTTTTGGATTTTAGCCATTCTAATATGCATACAGTGGTAGGGCATTGTTGTTTGAATTTGCCTTTCTCTATCAACGAATAATGTTACACATCTTTTCATATGTTTATTTGCTATCTGCGTACCTTCTTCTTCTTCTTTTTTTTTTTTTTTGCAGTTTTTGGCCAGGGCTGGGCCTAAACCCACCACCTCCAGCATATGGGGCCAGTGCCCCACTTCTTTGAGCCATAGGCGCCGCCCTTCTTCTTTTTTGATTAAAACAGAGTCTCATATTGTTGCCCTTGGTAGAGTGTGGCCGCATCAGCCTCCCAAGTAGCTGTGACTACAGGCGCCTGCCACAATGCCCGCCTGTTTTTAGAGAGTGTCTCACTCTGGCTCAGGTTGGTCTCGAAACTGTGAGCTCAGGGCAATCCACCCGCCTCGTCCTCCCAGAGTGCTAGGATTACAGGCATGAGCCACCACCCACAGTCCTTTTTGATCTGCATATCTCCTAAAGATATAATTTTTAGATAATTCTAAAGATCACTTTTATTTCTATTTTATTTTATTTATTTTTTTCAAGAAAGAGTCTCACTTTGTCAGTAGAGTGCTGTGGCATCACAGCTCACAGCAACCTCAAACTCCTGAACGCAAACAATTCTCCTGTCTCAGCCTCCCAAGTAGCTGGGACGACAGGCACCCGCCACAAGTCCAGCTAGCTTTTCTATTTTCAGTAGAGATGGGTTTCGCTCTTGCTCAAACTGCTTTTGAACTCCTGAGCTTAAGCAATCCACCTGCCTGGGCCTCTCAGAGTGCTAGGATTATATTTTTAAATAATTATAAACCTAGAGGAAAGTTGCAAGCACAGTTGAAAGAACTTCTTTGCTCTTGGACAGTATGAGAGTAAGTTGCTGGCTCGAGGCCTTGTCACTCACTAACACTTGAATGTACATTTCCTACAAACAAGGATATTCTCCTAAGTAACCACAATACACAGCTAGAATTAGAAAACAAACACGGATGCATTACTAACATTCACTCCTTGGATGTCCTTCAAGTTTAGTCGGTTATTTCTTTTTTTGTAGAGACAGAGTCTCACTTTATCACCCTTGGTAGAGTGCTGTGGCATCACACAGCTCACAGCAACCTCCAGCTTCTGGACTTAGGCGATTCTCTTGCCTCAGCCTCCCGAGTAGCTGGGACCACAGGCGCCCGCCACAACACCCGGCTATTTTTCTGTTTTTGCAGTTCAGCTGAGGCCAGGTTTGAACCCGCCACCTTCGGTATATGGGGCCGGCTCCCTACTCGCTGAGCCACAGGGGCCGCCCATAGTCGGTTATTTCAATGACATCTTTCACAGCAGAAGGATGGAGTCCAGACTCACAGGAGGCATTTAATTGTCACAGCTCTTAGTCTCCTTCCAGCTGAGCTGTTCTTCAGTTTTTCCTTGAATGTCATGACCTTGATACTTTTGAAGACCATCCCTCCGACTCCTCATGTTTAGATTCAGGTTATACATCTTTCGGCAGGAATGTCCCAGAGCTCTTGTTGTATCTTGTCAGGTGGCACCTGTTCCACTGTGTCCCATTACTAATGATGTTAATTTGATTAAGATTTATCTGTACCTACCAAGCTTCTCTGCTACGTATTACTCTTTTTACCTTTGTGATTAATAAGTATTTCGTGGGGAGGTGCCTTCAAAATGAGTCAATATCTTGTTCCCCATCAAACCTCCACCCACTAGTTTTCACGTCCTGATGATTTTTGGCTGAATTCATTTTTCCCAGGAAGGTCGCGAGCTGATGATCTTCTCACCCCATCATTCTCTCTGCTCTTGGCAATCTACTGCAGGGGAGCATTCTGCTGTGCTCCCGAGTATTTACGTGAGTGTGGACTCCTGGACTCCTGTTTTTCCCAGTGGCTAGTGATCACCCCAGCGTGGCAGTGGGAGCTCCTTCTGTGTCCCTCAACACGTCCCCATCATCCTTCGAGCACTTCCTGAGCTCCCACAGGAAGACTTCCAGACTCTCCTTGTATTTTCGGTGCTCAGCCCTTTAGTGGAGAATATTTAGAAAGCAAGTTCTGGACTTGTCTTTTGGGGTGCTGCTGTCAGTGATAGAGGTGGGAAATATGTGAATGTGTATACGTGCACACACATTAACGTGTGCACACCATGTGCATCTACATTTATTTTTACATCCACTTACGGTTAAAAACCGTAAATCTACACTGATACCTCCTGTTTCCAACTAATCCTAAAGGGTCCTGTGCCAGTGTGTGAGGGCTGCCGTAACAAAATAGTGAAGACTGGGCCACTTACACAACAGGAATTTATCTTCTCACAGTTCTGCAGGCTGGAAGTCCAAGGTCAAGGTTCTCGCAGGGATGGTTTCTCCCGTGGCCTCTCTCTCTGGCTGCCTCTTCATGTGGTTGTCCCTTTGGGCACATGTGCCCCGGTGTCTCTGTTCTAATTTCCTTTTCTTGTAAGGACACTGATACGGTTAGGGCCCATCCTAATGGCCTCATTTCAACTCAGTTATTTCCTTAAAGGCTTGTCTCCAAATACAGTCACATTCTGAAGTGCTTGGGCTTCAGCACATGAATTTGTGGGGGATACAATTCAGCCCATAATGGCTTCACTCTAGTTTCTTTCTCTCTTTCCATATTTTTTCTTTTTTTTTTTTTTTTTTTGAGACCAGAGTCTTACTATGTCACCCTCAGTAGAGGGCTGTGCTATCGAAGCTCATGGCGACCTCAAACACTTGGGCTTAAGGGAGTCTCTTGCCTCATCCTCCCAGGTAGCTGGGACTACAGGCGCCTGCTACGATGCCGGCTATTTTTTTGTTGCAGTTGTCATTGGGGTTTAGCAGGCCCAGGCCAGGTTCAAATCCGCCTGCCTGGGTGTAGGTGGCTGCACCCTAGCTGCTGAGCTACAGGCGCCGAGCCATCTTTCCATATTTGAAACTCCCATTTCTAGCTCAGAGAAACCTGGCTCGTGTTCTCTCCGTATGTTGATACATTAGGGCGGTGCTCTCCCTGGGTAACCAAAGGCAGCCTCTGCCTCCACACGGATGACCCAAGCACCACTTCCTGCCCCCACCAACTAAGACGAGTTCCTCACACTGGGCCCCCCTCTGCTGGGCACTGCTACTGCTCCCACCCCCACTGCCCAGTGCACCCTCCTTGTGTCCCTGGGCTCCAGCATCCCACACACAGCATCACAGACGCCCCGTCGCCCCTGCTGGGCTCTGATCTTCCATGCCAGGCTGTGGCACTGCCCACCCCCATCCTACACTAGGTGCCCCTCACCTCGTGGACTTCTCTGGGCCCCTCCGCTGCAAACTCAGATTCCTGTGGGGCCGGGGGAGGGTGTTGGGCTGAATCCTCGGCCGGGGGGAACGTGTACTGAGATTGACTTCCCACCTGAGCCTCGTGAAAAGGAAAGAGGCGGTTCCCCAAAGGAAAACTGGGGCCTTGCTGCCCACGGACCGGCATGAGCAGCTGAGAGCTGAAGATTTGGTTCTTGTATTTGTTTCCTGGAGCAACCATGATGCAAACTGAATGGCTTAAATGACAGAAATTATTGTTGGGAGACTGGAAATCAGAGGCTTCGGGGGCTGGCTGCCTCCTCTGAGAGCTGTAAGGAAGAATGTCTTTATGCCTCTCCCCCAGCTTCTTGTGGTTGGAGGCAGCCCTTGACTCGAAGACATGTTCTCTGCGTGTCTTGGTACAATATCCCCACTAACTGTGTCTGTCCCTGTGTCCAAATTTTCCCTTCTTGTAAGGACACAATCCTATCACACAAGGCCCACTCTCCCTGAGTCCGACCTCATCTGAACATAGTTACTGCCACCTGAGTTATGAACTACTTTTCAAGTTTTCAGATTGCTTTTTACATTTCTGATTTTCAAGTCTTTATATTACTTTTTATTGATGTGTGTTTTAGGATCATTTTGTCTTCAAAGTTTTTTTTTGAGACAGAGTCCCAAGCTGTCACCCTCAGTAGAGTGCAGTGGCAATACAGTTCACATCAACCTTAAACTCCTGGGCTTGAGCGATCCTCTTGCCTCAGCCTCCCAAGCAGCTGGGACTACAGGCGCCCGCCACAGTGCCCAACTATTTTTTTGTTGCAGTTGTCATTGTTGTTTTAGCAGGCCCGGGCCGGGTTTGAACCTGCCAGTCTCAGTGTATGTGGCCGGCGCCCTACCCACTGAGCTATGGGTGCCGCCCCTGTCTTTGAAGTTTTTATTCTTTTTTTGTAGAATAGGGCGGTGCTCTATTCTACGGCCCCAAGGAAAAAATTTCTTTGTGGTGTGTAGCAGTGTGTTAACTAATTATGCCTGCAACAGCCTGAGTTCCAAGGAGGTCACATTCTGAGGTCGTAGGGATTAGAACTGAAACGTGTGAATTTTGGGAGACCCCAAAACAACCGTCTTGAGACACCCAATCCCGTGTCTTTCAGGAAAGACTAAGTCCCAGATGGGCCTTTTCCTACCCCCTGTGTGCTCGGTTCTGGAAGAAACCTCAATCTGAACAAAGTGGAAAACTCAACAGATTCTCTTACTGGTGAACAGAAATTCACTCTTGTGGAAGTCTCACTCAAATTCACGGCTACAGGTGATCCCAGCAGCAGTAAACCACATCAGGATCTGACACCTCCTCCTCCCACTGAAGGGTGCACGCCATCTCAGGGCCATCACACATCCCCACGTCATCACGCAGGTGACCGACTTTCACAAGCAGCTGTCATTGTGATTAGTAAAATTCAAGGTAACGTTAAGGTATTCACAAATTCCTTCACTATTTTTATTTGCTCGGTCAACACACACTAGAATGACAGCAGCTATAGGTAGAAGTCGGCAATATTTTGTATATCAAAAAGGATTGTCCTACTCAAAAAGGAACAGGAACCTCAAGATTTACTGTAAAATTACAGCAATCAAGACAGCATAGGACCGACAAAAGGCTGACAGAATAAAGAACCTAGAAATCGACACTCGTGATAAAGCCATTTGATTTTTGACAAAGGTGCCAAGGCAGCCCAGTGGGGACAGAACATCAGGGACTGATGGTGCCCAAAGACCTGCATTTCTGTATAGGAAGAAAAAACAAACTGAACCTCAACCTGTGTATAAGTTAGGGTTGGATCAGAGAAGCAGAGCCACTGTGAGTAGTGTGGAATTGGGGTTTGCTGGGCGCAGTGGGGAGCTGTAATCCCAGCTACTCAGGAAGCTGAGGCCAAGCGTTGACGGGTGCAGTGAGCAACGATCACACCACTGCAGGTCAGCCTGGGTGGAGTTAGACCTCAATGGTGAAAGTTCATTAAAAAGCCTACGCAAGGCTGGGCACAGTGGCTCACGCCTGTAATCCCGGCACTCTGGGAGCCCTAGGCAGGTGGATTGCCTGAGCTCAGGAGGTCGAGAGCAGCCAGGGCAAGAGTGAGATCCTATCTCTACTAAAAATAGAAAAACTAGGCAGGCGTGCTGGTGGGCACCTGTACTCAGGAGGCTGAGGCAGGAGGATGGCTCAAGCCCAAGAGTTTGAGGTTGCCATGAGCTGTGATGCCACAGCACTCTACAGGGCAACAGTGAGACTCTGTCTCTAAATAAATAAATAAAGCCTATGCAAGGCTGTTGCTTTGGGTTCCACGTTGGGCTTGAGATTGACAGGTCGGAAAGATAGGGTGGATGTTCAGAGAGAGAAGGACAAATTGGAACTCAAAAGACAAATTTGATGCTGCGTCTGCCCTCATCACTGTTGATCTCAGTGCTGCGGGTGCCCGACAGAACAAGCCGGTGCCCCATGGTGTGGAGCTGTACACGCCGCCCGGGACTCTGGCAGTGAACAGAGATCCAGAGAAGCTGCAGGGCCGTGAGCTGGCTGCGACCAACGTCCACAAGGCGACACAGCTCGTGAGTGACTACGCGCCTCACCCTGGGTGGACTGCTGGAGCTAAAGCTGACAGTTCTTTCACTCCCACCTTCCAAGGATACAGCTTGCTCTTGGACTTGTCGCGGACCCAGAGCTGTGCAGGGGAGGGAGATACAGTCCTAGCTTAGCTAAGTTGCTGCAGAAAGAGCCACCAAAACTCTTGTCTCGCGTCACATTAGAAACTAACTCAACTTAGCTCAGAGACCTCAATAGGAACGTTACAACTGCAGAGCCTCCAAAGGGCCACACAGAAGAATGTCTTCCCCACTTGGAGTAGGCAGATGTCCAACACAGGGGACAGGAGGCAATAGCCAGGAAAGAAAAGACGAATATATCCAAGTAGATGTCATCAAAAGATACCATTAAAAAGGAAAAGACAGAACGTTCTCTTTAGTCAAGTATAAAAAAGCGAGCATCTTATGTATTCCCCATATAATATGAAGCCAGTAGACGAAATATTACACGCTCACACAAGAGAAAAACTCAATTTAATTCAAGTTGGAGGTAGGAGGTAGTGAGGAGGGGGGAAGAGGGGGATTGGAGGCTTCCACCCAAAGGCACAATGTAAAGGTACATGGCACATCTCCTGGAGGAGGGGCACAACGACAACAGGGACCTTACCTAACAAATGCAAACACTGTCACCTGATCGTTTTTACCCTCATATTAACCCGAAATTAAAAAAATTAAAAGATGAGCCACATATTGGGAGAAAATATTCACAAAACATATCTCTGACAAAGGAGTGGGGTCTGGAATGTATCAGAATCTGTGTTAGTGCACCAAAAATAAATCCAAAAAGCAGGCAAAAGATTTGAAAAAGATACCTGCCAAAAGAAGACATGAGTGGTTAAGAGGGATAAGAAAATGTACTCAGCATCATTAGTTATCTGGGAAATGCAAATTACAGCCACAGTGAGACATCACTACGCACCAACCAGAATGATTAAAATGTAAAAGACTGTCAACTCCATATGCTGGTAAGAATGTGGGCTGTGGAACTCTCACACATTTTTGGTAGGGAAGTAAATAATGTTGTCTGCAACTTACTTTGCAATGCATCAAAATACGCATGGTCAGGCAGATTGTATTTTCCAAAAATGACACTTCCCTTCCCATGTGCTCTGGCAATGTAACCGTGCCGCTCCCTTTGCTAGACTTGGAGTCTAATTCCCCTCTCCTCGAATCTGGATGGGTTTGTGACTGCTTTGGCCAATGGAGTTCAGTGGAAAGGATGCTTGTATGACTGACAAGGCTGGGTCAGAAGAGCTCATGACTCTTCCCTTTCATTCCCTGGGACATTTGTACTTGAAGCCCTGAGCCATCAGTTAGGAAGTTTGACTCTCTGGAGGCCACCATGCTGTCATGAAGCCAACTGGACTAGAGGCCACAAGGAGTCATTCCAGCCCATTGTGTAAAATTTCGTGTCATCCTAGCCTAGGTGCATGACATAGGAGCCTCCAGCTACTTCCAGCTCTCTTCCCTGTCAAATCACCCCGGCCTAAGGAGGTTTCCGAGCAAAATGCTGAAAGCATCATTCTCTGAGCTGTGTGTATCCTTTCGTCAGTTGCAAGCAGAATATAGAAGTCAGATCCAGCTGGGTCCAAAAACGATTTCCCCTTTCAGGTTTCTCCCAGGGGAAGAGTCTCAAAAGTAAAAGTGAGCACCGGAACAAAGATCAAATCCAGGGCACTGTCAGGAAAATATCTCAGGGTAGAGGTGAAGCCAAGTGCCCAACTGTAAAATTCTTTATTAAGACCCTGGCAACTTTCAAGTTGGTGCTTTGCAGACCCTTTCAACCAGACAAAAAGCCTTTTAAGGATATTAACAGCATGGTTTGGGGATGCTCTGTGTTAAACAATAGAACTTCTAAGAATCTTAAGGGCATTGTCCCATAGCGACTGCATTGGGGACCCAAATTACAGAAAGGCTTATTTTGAGGAGATTTATGAGTATGGCTTTTGTTTAACTGAGTGGATTACCAATTCATACTGAAAAAAAAAAAATCCACAGAGTTTTAAAGGAATTGAATTAGCTTGGCCTAAAAGGGACGGAGATAGTTCAAAATGAAAGGAGGCCTTTGAACTTCTATACTTTTATAGGCAGGAAACAGGCTCAGAGACCACTCCATTGCAAACACAGGCCATTTCTTACAGAAACGGATTAAGGACTCAGAGGGCAGAGTCCAGAGTCCAGAGCCAAGAGCCATGGAAAACAACTTACCCAAGGAGTAAGACAGAGCCCTAAGGAACCAGCAGGATGTGCCCAGCCAGATCGCAGAGTTGCAGAATTGCTATAGTCTTTGCGTCTCCTGTTTTTTCTCTGTTCAGTAGTAGCACTGGTGGATATTTTGATCCTACCCTGCGGTTGTCTGTCAGGGATGGTGGGGAGGCAGGTAACATGTCATCAAGCAGAGGACCAGGAGACCAGACCTGGGGAGCATTAGGCACACCTGGCCTGGACTTACCTGGAGGAAATCTTGAACTCTGGAGCTTGAGATATAACAAAATGAGACATGGGGCACTTTGCACCAGAAGTGTTGTGACCAAAGGGACAAATGTAGCATCTCCAAAGAGCTCCCATCCTATAGATCTTCAACCAAGTGACCTTGACACATCACCGTCAAGATGTGGGGGCAAATGCTTTCCCCTCTAGGTGAACGACACCACCTCGCTGTGACCAATAGGAAGTGATTCTGCAACTCCCAGGCTGGGTGATAAAGGCCAGACATCTTCTGCCTTGTTTGCCAGAACTCACACTTGCAGCCCTGAGCTGTCACAAAAGAAGCCTAAGTACTTTGAGGCCACCGTGCTGGGAGGAAGCCTGGACTACACGGAGAGCGCAACGCAGACACTGAGGGTGACTTCCAGGCGTGGGAATGAAGGTGCCTCCAGATGGGTCCAGCCCCTGAGCATCAAGCCTTCCCAGCTGGGGCCTCAGACAATCTAGAGCAGTGATTTTTCAACTGAACAATTTTTTTTTTTTTGAGACAGAGTCTATGTCGCCCTCCGTAGAGTGCCTCAGTGTCATAGCTGATGGCAATCTCAAACTCTTGGGCTTTTAAGCGATTCTCTTGCCTCAGCCTCCCAAGTAGCTGGGACTGCAGGCACCCACCACCATGCCCTGTTATTTTTAGAGATGGGGGGTTTTGCTCTGGCTCAGGTTGGTCTCTAACCTGTGAGCTCAGGTGATCCATCTGCCTCAGCCTCCCAAGCTCTGGGATCACAGGCGTGAGCCACCTTGCCTGGTCTTCATTCCGAGTCCTTAATTTTTACACTTTTCCAGGATTGGATTGGATTGTTATAAGCAGAAAAATAACATTCTTAGTCGAGTTCTCTTCCCTTCCGGCATTCCTGGCAATTGCACATTCTTTTCCAGGTGCTAAGAAAATCTCCCTTGTGTAGGGGGCTCTAAAGAAGCAAAAAGCCATCATGTTTATAGTCTGGTTTTTGTTCTGGCTGCGCTTGGGAGGTAGGGCAGGCTCTTTTTAAGAATAAAAACCCTGTCAGGCTCAGAGGCTTTATTTTATTTTTTTGAGACAGAGTCCCACTTATGTCACCCTTGGTAGAGTGACGTCACATCATAGCTCACAGCAACATCAAACTCTTGGGCTCAATTCTCTTGCCTCAGCCTCCAAGTAGCTGGGATCACAGGTGGCCGCCATAGAGACCAGCTATTTTTAGAGGGGGGTGGTGGGGTCCTCACTCTGGCTCAGGCTGGTCTCCAACCTGTGAGCTCAGGCAATCCACCTGCCTCGGCCTCCCAAGTGTTGGGATTACAGGAGTGAGCCACCGCCCCCGGCCCCGCAGAGACTTTAAATAAGTTGACCAAGGTCGCTGGGGACAAAGGTGGACAGGACAGGTCTCGCACTCTCGGCTCCTGACTCCGAGTCCAGCGTGTTCAGTTTGCGTTTCTCTTAATTGGTCTCAACACTCTTTTCGGATTAAACCAAGTCTGGGGATTAAGCTGCACCGATGCCCACGGTTTCTGCGGGTGTTTTCCAGACCTCTGTGTTTCGGGATCAGCATTCCTCTTATGGCCCAAGCTTGAAGGGCTTTGCGGCCAGCTGTAGGAGAGGGGCACCCTAGCCACCCGCGCCCCTCCACCTGGGTGCCTCACCCACGGCTCACGGTGGCTCTGGGGAGGCCGCACGCAGAGACCCGGGGATACCCACCCTCCCCAGCAGGCGTACGCTCCTATCTGCGTAGAGGAGGCCGGGAGGGGATCCTATACCCGGTCGGTGTGGTCAGCAGGGCGGCAGCCGGGGCAGGGCCCGGCCAGGTCAGTGTTGGCGACTGCACGCGCGGCTGCCCGCACGGCCTACGGGCCTCTAACCGCCAGGCCCAGCGGGCTCCCGCAGCTCCCACACCCGCACGTGGCTGCGGAACCAGAGCTTGCCGGCCCCAACCCCCCTACTGCACTTGGGGCGGGGGCCCTCAGCCTCCCGGCGCCGCAGGTTGGCACGAGCCCTCATCTGGGGGCTGGAACTGCGGCCCCCCGCGGAGGAGGCCTGGCCCAGGCGGTCAGCGCGGGCCCGCGGCCTGGGCAGCAGGAGTTGGGGACGCCGTCTGGCTTCCCCGGCCCAAGGTTCTAGTCTCCGCCCGTTGTCGCCTGAGCTGCCGGAGGACCTGGGGGAAGGGGACGGACAGCTGTGCGGCGGGTGCTGACCTCAGGAGCCCGAGGCCAGGGTCAGGTTTCTCGGCAACCGGTCCCTCCCCTCCCCCATCGAGGCTCCGTCGAGTCAGCGCCCAGGGACAGAAGGGTCCAGCCCAGGGGAGCGCGCGTCCCGTGCGCAGGGCAGGCAGAGGAGGGGGTGAGCCGGGGCTGCCCCAGCTGCCCGCCCGCTGTTACCTCCACCCTAGCTGGGCTGCGCTCCCGGACACGGAGATGGCCCGAGGGGCAGCGACAAGTCTGTTTCCTTCCCGCCTCCGCCTGCTCCGGCTGAAACGAGTTTTTCCGGCGGGGCTGCCCCGCCCCGAGACTTGCAAGACCCCGCCCAGGCCGAAGGCTGGAGCCGCCGGGGAGGGAGGCGAGCCGAGTCCCTGAGGTCTCCCCAGCCGCGAGCCTCCTCCGGGCCCTCCTCACCCCCGCGCCCCACCTGGGGCCCCGGGTCTGGGTAGGTTGGAAAAGCTTCTTGGGTGATTCTGAGAATCACGGCTCCAGTCCAACTGCCTTATTTACAGTTGGGGAAACCGAGGCACAGCAGACTGCCCCGAGGCCGCACCGTGAGTTTGCCAAACCACAGGCCTCTGGGGAGCGGCCTGGATTTTCCGAGGCCCGAGTCCTGGGGGGCTGGGGCAGACCCCAGGAGCCAGGGACGCAAGAAGGCCAGGGCGCCTGCTGCCCGACAGCTCTGCGGGGAGGACCAGCCGGCTGGCCACGCGTGAGGATGGAGATTCCGTTTAATCTCCGCAGCCAGCAGGACGGGAAGCGCTCTGGGGCCCAGCCTGGACCCCAGGGCACGTTCACAGGAGCCAGGGATCGGAAGGAAAGCGTCCTTCATTTCCTCCGCTGGGAGGTCTGTGATGGCTGGAGTCTGGTTTTCCAAAATCACAGCATGGGAAGACCCAGAGGGAAGGTACTCCGGAGGATTCTCTATCTGCTCAACCTTGAGTCAGACTTGGCAATCGGCATTTGATCAAAAAACTTGGTCAGTTTCTCAAAATGCGAAATCAATCGCTGCTTTTACTTTTTTACTTGGCATTTCCTTGGGATATTCTCGATCCTGGGAATAAAAGATGATAAGCTATTGTCTTAAATTCTGTCCTGGTTAGCATCTATCTTCAATTCAAGATTTCCCTAGAGCCAGATCTTACCAGCTTCAGGTTTATGACTTTTTGAAAAATATAATTTTGATGAATTTTTATCTATTCCTCAAATTAGAAAATCTCTTAATTACAGGACAAAACATTTTCAAAGAGAAAGGCCAGACCTTTAGAGTGAACCCTGGAGCAATACTTTAAGAAAATCTCTGGGCAGGCTGCCCTCCTCTGCAGACTTGCTGGGTAGAGGAGGGTGAACTGAGCACCAAGGCCTTTCCTGCCGCTGTCAGGAGCACCGTTTGCCCCTTAATTCCTGGCTAGAAAATAAATAAAGAATGGTTTGCTTAGAGTTGCTCATCCTCCTGCAGAGGATTCTAACAAGAGAGAAAGCACTGTCTTGATTACAACTGGATTAAAATTGGGCTTTGGTGGCCATAGGGTTTCTGAAGGAAAATTTTTCCTTATAAAAAAAGGAAAAATTTTATTTCCAGCTGATAAATGAGGAACAATAGAACATCATCCTTTTACATCCCTAGTGAATTAATGGTCTAGGCCTGGTCAGCAATGGCTGAAAGATCACCAAGTGCCCCCCCCACACACACACACACTTAATGTGCTTTTTTTTGTTTGTTTTGAGATAGTCTTACTCTGTGCCCTGGGTAGAGTGCTGTACTGTCATAGCTCACAGCAACCTCATACTCCTGGGCTCAAATGATTCTCTTGCCTCAGCCTCCTGAATAGCTGGGACTACAGGCACCTGCCACAACACCCTGCTAGTTTTTCTATTTTTAGTAGAGAGAGACCTTGCTCTTGCTTAGGCTGGTCTTGAACTCCTGAGCTCAGGCAATGCACTTGCCTTGGCCTCTCAGAGTGCTAGGGTTACAGGTATGAGCCTCTGCATTATATGCTTCCTAATGAAAAATCTTGGCACCAACTATGAAGTAGACATCCCTCATACCCCACAATCCCTACATATGAAACCTGAATTTGATTGAGACACATATAGATCAACTACCAAAGTTCCCCATTATCCGAGGTTTCATTTCCTACAATTTCAGTTATCTGCAGTCAACCATGATCTGAAAATATTAAATGGAAAATTATAGAAATAAATAAAAAAAAGAAAACTGTAGAAATAAACAAGTTCCTGAGCTTTAAATTGTGAACCATTCTGAGTAGCATGATGGAATCTCGTGCTGGCCAGCTCTGTCCTGCCCTGATGTAAATAATGTGTCTTTGTCCTACATAACCACACTGTCTGTGCTACTGGCCCATTAGTCATTTCCTAGCCTGAGTTACCAGCCCTACATTTCTGTAACTTTCATTACAGTGTATTGTTGCAATTGTTCCATTTGATTATTAGTTATTATTGTTTATCTCTTACTGTGCCTAATTCATAAATTAAACTTTATCAGAGATAGATATAGAAAGAATATATAGCGTATAGAGTTTGGTGCTGTCTATGGTTTCAGGCATCCACTGGGGCAGTGTTTTTCAACCATTTTTGTCTCGGGGCACACGTGAACCTATAGTTAAACTTCTGCAGCACAGTTATTATGTTGATAAAAAATTAAGAATTAAGAAAAAGAACATACTGGGTGGTACCCATAGCTCAGTGGGTAGGGCTCCTGCTACATAGACTGAGGCTGGTGGGTTCAAACCTGGCTAAGCCAGCTAAAACAACAATGACAACTGCAACAACAACAACAAAAATAGCTGGGCATTGTGGTGGGCACCTGCAGTCCCAGCTACTTGGGAGACTGAGGCAAGAGAATCGCTTAAACCCAAGATTTTGAGGTAGCTGTGACTCCATGGCACTCTACCCCAAGGTGACAGCTTGAAACTCTTTCTCAAAGAAAGAAGAAAAGACTATACTTACTGTGCTTTGAACTTCTTTCAAAAACAATTTAATGAATGATCTTTAAAAAATGTTCGCGGCACATTTAAGTTCCTCTCACAGCACACCAGTTGAAAGTCATTGCACTAGGGTCTTGAAATGTATCCCCCACTGGTAACAAGTCACTAGTGTGCTACTAACAATTTTTAGGAAATACAAAGTGCAGGGAACGTGTTAAACCCCGCCCTAAGAGGAGATAAACAAAACAATCCAGATCTTGCAAAACTACTGGATAAACGATCTAGTTTTTCAATGATGAATTACAAGGAAAATAATCACATTTAGATTTTGAATCAAACAAGAGATGGAAAGAAAAAAAGTGGCATTTATAGGACATTTGTACATTTGAATATGGGTGGGATATTCAATATTATAAAATATTAATATTTTAGGAAACAGGGCAGCACCTGTGGCTCAAAGAGTAGGGCGCCGGCCCCATATACCAGAGGTGGCAGGTTCAAACCCGGCCCCGGCCAAAAACTGCAAAAAAATGTAGGAAACAGAATATCATGGTTATATTTTTAAAGTCATATTTTGGGCCCAGGCAAGGTGGTTCATCCCTGTAATCTTAGCACTCTGGGAGGCCAAGGTGGGTGGTTTGCCTGAGCTAAGGAGTTCAAGACCAGCCTGAGCAAGAACAACACTGTCTCTAAAAAAAAAAAAAAAAAAATAGCTGGGCATTGTGGCTGGCATTGTGGTAGTCCCAGCTGCTTGGGAGGCTGAGGCAAGAGGATCACTGAGCCCAAGAGTTTGAGAGATTGCTGTGAGCTTGGATGCCACAGCACACTACACCGGTGACAAACTGAGACACTGTCAACAAAAAAAAAAAAAAAAAAAAAAAAACCCTCTGTCATCTTTTGGAAATACATGGTGAAGTATTGACAGAGGAAATGATATAATGTCTGGAATTTTCTCTAAATAGTTTTATATAGGGGCAAGGAAAGCGAGTGGTGCAAAGGTACACATGATTGGATGTTATTAATGGGTTCATAGTGCTTTATTACATTAGTCTATTTCTTATCTCTTTTTTTTTTTTTTTGTAGGATATTGAAGGTTGAGCCTGGCTGAATTGCTTGGGCTGGGACTCAGGGCAGCTGAGATTTGGCACATTTTGCTCACATTCCTTCCCACTTGTCCCTTTAGCAGACATTACAATTAACATTGGTTAATTACCAATTTAACCTTGCACTTCAAAACGTGAGTGCCTTCTATCTTCTTAAGCTCCTAAAAACTCGAGTTTAGAAAACAGCAAAGGAGGAGGCCACCAAATACAAGCATGGAAGGCTTTGCACAAGAACTGATGCTTGGTATATGAGTTCTTGCAGGTGAGAATAAGTTCCTGGCATGGTCACGTCAGTTCATCTTCTGTAGGATAACGTGGGTAGGAGGACCCATTTAGACCTAACAGATTCCATTTTTTTCCTCCGTATCTCTTCAGGAGGTGAGAGACCTCCATCTCCATAAATTTCCTGTCATCAGCCCTTATTTTATGAGTTGAGGCAATCTGACTCAAGCAGTTGGTCTTGAATCTCCTCCCAGTTGTGTTTGGAGGCCAAAGCATCATCATTCTAGCCAGCTGATAGCCTTCGTAGGGAATGATCTCTTGGGTAACGGATTGATTTCCACCCATCCAGTTCTCCATGCCTTTTCCCAAGTAGTGTTAGCTGTGCATTTGCTGATGGTTATGTGCTGCCCCCCCTCCATAATAAAGCCCCCTTGCACTTCAAAACATGAGTGCCTGCAATAGATGCCCTCAACCTTTTAGATTGTTCTCATCTCCCTTCCCTTTCTATAGGGCATATGTTCAAGGTCAAACATGCAGCCTGGCCTTGAGGTTAATCAGTTCACCCTGATACTCTGCCAGAAGGGTCTCTCTTTGTGCTGTGAAGGCTCTTTCCCCTATGTGGGGTGATTCACCTCCTGGGACCTAGCTCGCAACAGCATAGTCATTTGATCAGGACCTGGCTGTGTCACCTCTATAACTCTGTTACGTAAAATTAATTCGGGGTTTTGTTTATTCTTTTCTTCTTCCCCATTTTTATAGATATAAAAATATCTATCTTTTTGCACCTTTAAAGAGTGATTTTTTAAACTTTAGGACAAGTAAATAAGATAAGGATCTTTAAATATGTTGGCTATTATGTTTGTTGAACACATTTTCCTGAGCTATGACACAGAGTTAAATGCATTGTCTCCTTAGGGACCTAGCAAGCCTCTTACAAGGTGATTCAGAGCCTGGCAGAAGGCTTAGAATACTAGAAGCACCCCTAATTCTTGCTGATATAAACCAAAGGTACATGTTGCTGTGGGAAAAAGTACTAGAAGGTTAGCTGTAATATATTGTATGTTTCCACTGACTCCTCATACGCTTCTTATGTGAATTTAATTAGAATAATTTACTTCAACAGAAAAGTATAATTTTCTATTCTTTCCAACCAATTTAACCAACTTATACTTTTTAAACCCACCCAGATGGAATTTATTACTCCAAAACCAATCCCCAAAACCTTAATTTTTGTGATGAGGAATTATGCTGAAGGAATAGTTAAGACCTCTACTCCTAGCTCTAGAACACCAGCTTGGATCAAACAAAACCTCCTACCTCAAACACTAGAGAACTATATAATTTTTAAAATCTGTTTTAAAACATCAGAGAGCTATCCAGAGAGAGGGGGCAGGATTCTAGAGAGAAGGGAAACATAGAAAGACGAGCCTGGCATATGTCAATATTCTTCCCCAAAGGCATTTTCATCTAGGGGGCAGTGAATTAAAGTTTAGGAAGCTAAGCAAAGCTTTCACAATCTTGGAAAGACCTTGGTAATACCTTAGGCTTTTGGTCAAAGCCTCTGAAAATCAATACTAATAGTAAGGACAAATCAAAAAGAGACCAACTGTTACAAATACACAGCTTTGTCTCAAACCAGATTAAGGTGGTCTGCTTCTATGTTAATTGATTAACAAAAGCAAAAGAAACTCTCTGGAGAAAAATGGCATTATCTACAGTATTTCATTGGTTCTGCAGTTTTTCATACAAAACATATAGCATTTGATTAAAATTTACTAGGCATACCAGCAGATAAGACCAAATGACTCAAAACCAAGAGGAGAAATAGAAAATAGAAACTGACATATAGGAAATCCAGTTATTAGAGTTATCGTATACAGACTTTAGAATAACCTCTGATTGTTTAAAGACAAAGTAGGGAATTTCAATACAGAATGGAGATATAGATAAATAGGAATGAATATATAAAATAAATGGAAGTTCTATAACTGAAAACTACAACTGAAATTATGAACATATTAGATGAGTTTAAAGCAAATTAGACACAGATGGAGAAATGATTAGTGATTTGGAAGATACATCAGAAGAAATTATCCAGACTAAAGCACAAAGTGATATAAGGATGGAAAATAGAAAAAAGGTATGTCACATTTTTTTTTTTTTGAGACAGAGCCTCAAGCTGTCGCCCTGTGTAGAGTGTCGTGGCATTACAGCTCACAGCAACCTCCAATTCCTGGGCTCAAGCGAGTCTCCTGCCTCTGCCTCCCAAGTAGCTGGGACCACAGGCGCCCACCACAACGCCCGGCTATTTTTGTTTGGGTTGCAGCCGTCATTTTTGGTTGGCGGGCCCAGGCTGGATTCGAACCCGCCAGCTCAGGTTTACATGGCTGGCGCCTTAGCCTGCTGAGCCACAGGCGCCGAGCCAGGTATGTCACATTTTGAACAGAATGCTAGCATAAATATAACTGAAGTCTTATAAAAAGAGAAAAAGGAGACATCATGAAATAAGAGTAATATTTGAATAGATGAATGTCCAGAAATTCCCCTAGATTGATGAAAGACATCAATTCATAAATCCAAGAAGTCTTGCAAAACACAAAGTAGAACAAATAAAGAGAAAATTACATACAGATACATTATTGTGAAACCACTGAAAACCAAGTAAAATGACTGACTACCTTTACCGGAGCTACAACAGCTCTGACAACTAATTTTTCAGCCAAAACCAGGGAAACCAAAGACCAGTGACATGACATCCTAGTAGTGTTGAAAAGCCAGTTTAGAACTCCACAACCAGTAAAAGAACCTTTAAAGAATGCAAGTTAAATGAAGATATTTCAAGATACACACAAAAGAGGGAGCAATTTTCACTAGCAAATGTACCCCAAAAGGAATGCTAAATGAAATTCTTTCGGACAGGGCAGCGCCTGTGGCTCATTGAGTAGGGCGCCAGCCCCATATACCGAAGGTAGCGGGTTCAAACCCAGTCTCGGCAAATTGCAAACAAACAGAAAAATAGCCAGGCGTTGTGGTGGGCGCCTCAGGAGGCTGAGACAAGAGAATTGCCTGAGCCCAGGAGTTGGAGGTTGCTGTGAGCTATGTGACGCCACAGCACTCTACTGAGGGTGATAAAGTGAGATTCTGTCTCTACAAAAAAAAAAAAAAAGAAAGAAATTCTTTCAGACAAAGGAAAATGATACCAGACAGAACTTTAGAAATGCAGGAAAGAATAAAGGCAGAAAGTAGTGGAGAAGGCAAATAAATGGATAAATCTTAATGGAGATTGACAAAAAGAATGTCTCCTGGGGTTTTATTTTTTTAATGTATTCATGGCAATAGAACAAAAAGTGAAAGAGAGTGAATAGAGGACCTTAAACTATGTTAAGGTCCTTATATTGTTGAAGAAATGGTAAAACTCAAAATTTATTTTAGATTTTAATAAGTTAAGGACACATGTTGCCATTTATCTTGCTTGTGCTGCTATAACAAAATTCCACAGACTTGATGGCTTTATGAACAGAAATTTATTTTTCACAGTTCTAGAGTCTGGAAAGTTCAAGATCCAGGTGCCAGCAAGGTGAGGTTCTAATGAGGTTTCTCTTCCTAGCTTGCAAATGTCTATTTTCTTGCTGTGTTCTCACATATTAGAGAAAGGAAAGAGAGAGAGAGAGAAAGAGAGAGAGAGAGAGATGATATGGGAGAAAGGAGGGAGAGAGAGAGAGGGAAAGAGAGAGAGAGAATGTTTTCTGGTGTCTTATTATATAAGGACACTAACCTTATTGGATCAGGGCCCCATCCTTATGACCTCATTTAACCTTAATTACTTTCATAAAGAATGTATTTCCAGGGCGGTGCCTGAGGCTCATCGAGTAGGGCGCCAGCCCCATATACCAAAGATGGCGGGTTCAAACCCAGCCTCGGCCAAACTGCAAAAACAGAAAAATAGCCGGGCATTGTGGCAGGTGCCTGTAGTTCCAGCTACTTGGGGGGCTGAGGCAAGAGAATCACCTAAGTCCAGGAGTTGGAGGTTGCTGTGAGCTGTGATGCCACGGCACTCTACCGAGGGTGATAAAGACTCTGTCTCTACAAAAAAAAAAAAAAAAAAAAAGAATGTATTTCTAAATACAATCACACTGGAGATTAGGGATTCAACATATGAGTTTCAGGGGACTCAGTCCATAGCATGATCTCTAGGACATAACTACTAAAGAAATGGCAAAAAATATAATGAACCAGCTAAAAGGGGGGGAATCACATGGAAAAAGAGGTTTTCTTTTGTCTCCACAAGAAGTCCCCCCCCCAAAGAGAGAGAACATAAGGAACATAAAATAGTCAAGATAAATAGACAAAATAGATGGAAACAACATTGTAGATTTAAAAATATACATCAATAATAGGTTAAATGTAAGTGGACTCCATACTGCCATCAGACTACAAAACTGGTCAGACCACATACATAAGTGAAACTTAACTACATGTTGAATATACCTTAAGCATAAGGATAAGAAAGATAGAAAGTACAAAGACGGAAAAAGATATACCATGTCAATGGCGACTCAACAGATAGTTGGGAGGCAGAGGAATGGATGTTTCTAACATGACCACGTGAATTTGTCCAGGCCGGTGGTAGTTAGGGGAAATGGATTCTGACTTTCCTGGAATCAGATTGGTTAGTCCAGTGAGGCCAGTCATTTTCTTACAGCAGCTCAAAGACAGGGGCACACTCTGTCTTGCCCACAAAGCCATCTGTATTCACAGAAGCTGGTGGTGCTAGCAGCTCGACAGAGAGACAGACACCCAAGCACAGAGAGGACCCCCAAATCATTGTGTGTGCACGACAGCAAAGGCCCAGGCACCTGGCAAGAGAGAGACCTGCCCTTGCTGGAGCATTTCTTTGTTCTTTCCTCTACCCTACCGAACACAGCTATTGAGCACCTGCTATGTGCCAGGCATGGTTCTAGGGCTCTATGATGAATAAAGCAAAGTCCGTGGAGCTGACCTTCTGGTGCTGAGGAAGTCTCCACAGAGGGAGGGACATTTCAGCCAGTTCTAAAGAATTGCATGGGTAGTAGAAAAGAACCAGGTGTTCATGGCAATGAGCAGCAGGTGGAGAAGCTGATGGCCATGGAAGAAGGGGAGAGTGTGTCTGTGGTAGGCCAAGGACGGCCAGCCAGGAGTGATGATTGCTGATGGTAAAATCTGTTGTTTGGAAGACCGGGGGGGTCCCTCCAGCCACTGGCTTTCTCTTTTTTTGAATGCCTCTCTGCCCCCTCTCAGCTGCCAAGCCCTCCTATGTGAGAACCTGAATGTAGGGTCCCTGCCTCAGATTCCTTGTCCTAGGAGCTGGCTGTAGCTTGGGACAGTGTCACCTGGGGGTATTTGGATAGTCTTAATTTTTAGTTTTGCAGTCCACTTGGCTTGAATCATATAGCAAATGATATTCAGGAATAAGAATAATCTCTTTGGTTAACACTGAGGAGAGTCCTTGAACTCCTGGCCCTCTCTTTTCTGAGTAGGCATCTTTGAGCGGCTGTAGACTGCCTCATTTTCTTTGCAATTAGAAAAAAAATTCTGGCACAGTGCTCAGAGCACAGTGTTTACAGTGCCAGCCACAAACACTGAGGTTGGTGACTGTAGTCCCAGCTGCTTAGGAGGCCAAGTCAAGAGAATCGCTTACGCCCAAGAGTTGGGGGTTGCTGTGGCCTGTGACACCACGGCACTCTACCGAGGGTGACAAAGTGAGACTCTGCCTCAAAAAAAAAAAAAAATTTTTTTTTTCTGCAAAAGATTATTAGCAAGCAAGAGAGCAAAGCTGTCATGGTGCTTCCTCTTAGTCAAAAGGGACTTTCTCGTCCAGAGTAATATTTTTTGTTTTGAAGTTTATGATGTTTGACCCAGAGGGGAAAATCTCAGATGTGAATCCCACTCGTGGAGTCATCTTTAGCACATTAGGAGAAAGAAAGAAAAAAAAAAAACAGACAATTCTGCAGAGATTGTAAAATAAATGTTTTCACCACTAAAGTTTTCGGATAATAAAGCCTTTGTTCACAGATGAAAACTAGGACTTTTCCTAAATTATAAAGTAGCAGTACCTCTGTAATCAGACTACTGAAACCCTGTTTGCCTTTGAATAACAGCTTAACAGTTGAAAATGAGAGGGGAGCTGGTAAGGGGTTTGCCTGTGTCTTAACTCCAGGAATCTTTGTAATGACGTGAGGAGGTAGGTGTCATTATTATCTCCAGTCTGCAGATTAATGTGATAAACTACTATAACTGTAACAATGCTTGCCGGCCCCTATTTAAAGCGCCTGACATAACGGCATTCTATTCTTTACAGTGACTTACAAAGTAGGATTCATTCCTCACTTTGCAGATGAAGAAACTGAAGCTTTTGACTGGTGATTTGCCTGCGATCTTAGGGAGTAGCAGGACGTAGTCAACAGAGGTTGTTTATTCCCCCGACTTAAATCCATATTCTTTCCATGTATTATATTATTCCATCTATATTTTTAAAAAAAATGAGTGGGGAAGATTTTTCTCCCTAGTTGGTGAACTTTGTGAAATAACTTTAAAATTAAGATCGGGGCAGTGCCTGTGGCTCAGCGAGTAGGGTGCCGGTCCCATATACCGAGGGTGGCGGGTTCAAACCCGGCCCCGTCCAAACTGCATCAAAATATAGCCGGGCGTAGCTGGGCATTGTGGCAGGTGCCTGTAGTCCCAGCTACTCAGGAGGCTGAGGCAAGAGAATTGCCTAAGCCCAAGAGCTAGAGGTTGCTGTGAGCTGTGACTCCATAGCACTCTACCAAGAGCGGTAGAGTGAGACTCTGTCTCTACAAAAAAAAAAAAAAAAAAAAAATTAAGATCAAATGGGCATATACAGAGGCCAATGTACAAAAAAAGGCAAAGAGTATCAACCTTCAGAGATTCCCCATTATTTGTTATCACATTGATCCCTATAATAACCCAGCAAGGGAGGTGTTGATCCATTTCACAGATTGGAAATTAAGGCACAGAGAGGTTAAGTCATTTGCCTGGAGGCCCCAGCTTACAAATTGAAGAGCTAATGTACACATGCTGTATCTTTTTGTGTGTGTGTGTGAGACAGAATCTCACTATATCTCCCTCAGTAGAATACTGTGGCGTCACAGCTCATAGCAACCTCAAAACTCCTGGGCTCATGCTATCCTCTTGCCTAAGCCTCCCAAGTAGCTGGGACTACAGGTGCCTGCCACAACGCCTGGCTATTTTTTTGTTGTTATTGCAATTGTCATTGTTGCTTAGCTGGCTTGGGTCAGGTTTGAAGCCACCAGCCCGGGTATGTGTGTCCAGTGCCCTACCCCTGCCCACCCAGCTATGGGCGCCACCCACATGTTGCTTTGTCTTTTGATTCTTAGTCCGGGGCTCTCCCAGCATACCAGGCCACTGAGAAGGTTTCCTGGAAACCTCCACTTCTCACTGAACCTCTGAGCTCCGGGGCAGCATCTGTGAAGCAAAGTGGGGAGATTAGAAGAACATGTTTCAGGCTCCGCATTTGTTCTACTGATGGCCGAGATGCCCAGGTGGGCCAGGCAGGGTTGAAGGCTGGTGCCTCCTCCGCCCCTTGTTCACTCTTTGCCCTGCACATCCCTTTGCATGAGCTTGTCATTTGCTAATAGGTGATAGGATGAAACATGGGAGAAGGCCTTGGTCTTACGGTCCTTGTGGGTATCCCCTGGCTGTCAGGGTCCTGGCATTTTGTAGGCAGTTTCTGGAAGGTTTATACACTCATTAGGAACTGGCATCTGTATAAATGCCTTCTTTGTCTGGTGCAGGGAACTCTCCTGGTCCCTTTGGCTAAAAGTATGGCTTTAGAACCAGACAGGGGAAAGGAGAAGACAATTCATTTGTATCTTAGTCTGCTTGGGCTGTTGTAACAAAAATGTCACAGATGGGCAGCTTAAACATCAGAAGTGTGTTTTTCACTGTTCTAGAGGCTGGAAGTCCTAGATCAGGGTGCCAGCATGGTCAGATTTGGGGGAGGGCTCTCTTCCTGACTTGTAAGCAGCTGCACTCTGGCTTTATCCTTTCATGCAGAGAGCTTGAACAAGCTTTCTGATGTTCTTCTTATAAGGGCACTAATCTCATCGTGAAGGCCCCACTCTCATGACCACATCAAACCTAATTACCTCCCAAAGGTGCCACCTCAAAATACCACCACATTGCAGGTCTTCAGTGTATGAATTTTGGAAGAACATAATTTAGTACATAACAGCTGAGGGTTTTTTTGGTTTTTTTTTTGGTTTTTGGCCTTTGGGCAAATTCCTTTTACCCCTATGTAAAGGGTATATATCATGGTTCCAAAGGGATAAAAAGTTAGAGCCCCTGTTCTGAGGTCGGTGCTTTTTCTTGTCTTTTCAATGGCCTTCTGGCAGGGTCTCACCCATGAGACCCAGTCTCCCTTCCTGAGAAAAATGACCCCAAGCAGGCTACGTGCTGTTTCCCCCGGTAACTCAGTGGGGTAGCAGGTGGGGACAGAAAATCTCACCTGGACATGTATCTGGATACCTGGAAACCCAGGGACGGTAACTACTGCTGAATGTGAAACTCAAGCTGTTGAGTAAGTGGCCTGTGTATCTTTTGCTTCCCCTTAAGCCTCCAAAGTTTGAAGCTTATAGTTTTAGCTGTTGAAAAGATTTTTATAGAGCCCGGTTCCCCATTTTGCCTGAGATGTACTTAGCTCAGTCTCCCTGGCTTAGCCCCCTCCCATCTATCCTCAGGAGACCCCAGGTACTAGATCTTTTCTTTTTGGAACCCAGCTGCCCATCCCTGCTAGAGCCTCACTCAGCCTTGTGCTCCAGGCAGAGTCAGGGCTCCAACAGGAGGTTTAGATGTCTCAGCCCTGCCCTGCCAAGGGGGGCTGGGCCTGATTCATGAGCCACAGTGTGGGTGTCTAAGTCCCAGGACTTATCATAGGCTGAAATTTCTGATGCCTGATTTGAGACTGTTTTCTGAACAGCGTGTACTCAGAATTTTCCCTTTACTGAACTCCAGTCCTGGCTTCTGACTGGCAATGCCAAGATCTCCATCCCCAGCTCCTAGTGCCTGCGAACCAATGCCGGACTCCTGGTGGCTTCCCTGGCTTCACCTCTGTCCACACATTCCCTCCTTACCCACCAGGATGTGAGCTGCTGCCCTGGGCCTTCCTGGAACTTGTGTCCACCCTCTGTGCCCTGCGGGACTGCCTCTGCTACCATAGCCAGGTGACTTAGGAGGCTGACTCTAGGAAGGGCAGCTTGGGCGGGATACCTTGGCAAAGCCAGTGGCATGGATTGCTCTGGCGTGGCCTACTAACAAGGTTTTACAAAATCTCTCAGTGAAAATACATGATCTTCCAGTCCCTGAATCTTCATGGTGGGACGGGCGTCAGCGCTGGGTTCAACCCAAGATGCTGTGTTCACACGCAGCCGGTTGGGAAAAACCAGCACTTCTCGTTTTGACGGTTCAGCTTGGACAAGGCATCAGCAAAGGAGCTGGAGGCAGCCGGCCCGTGCCAGGAGCCACCCCCGGGCAGTACATGGGACATCATCTGCATGTTCTTATTCCACTCTCATAACTACCCTCTGGAACATTTATCATCCTGTCTCTCTGAAAACCAAGACTCAGAGAGGTTAGTTAACTTGCCCCTGGTCACACAGCATATCCGTGACAGCTTCGGAGTCAAAGCCAGACCTGCCGAGGCCAAGGCTCACAGGGCACTCCGACTGGTGTCTGTCCCCCTGCTGCTCCCCGACGCTGTGCAGGCCCAGGGTAGGGGCAAAGGATTGACATTGAAAAAGCTATCTCGGGTGGCGCCTGTGGCTCATCGAGTAGGGTGCCGGCCCCATATACCGAAGGTTGCGGGTTCGAACCCAGCCTCGGCGAACTGCAAAAACAGAAAAATAGCCGGGTGTTGTGGCGGGCACCTGTAGTCCCAGCTACTCGGGAGGCTGAGGCAAGAGAATCGCCTAAGCCCAGGAGTTGGAGGTTGCTGTGAGCTGTGACGCCACAGCACTCTACTGAGGGTGATAAAGTGAGACTCTGTCTCTAC
>CAUYON010016331.1:0-16469 GCA_963573935.1 Arctocebus calabarensis | reverse complement strand
TGGACCTTCTGCCTCCTCCTTGGCAGTGTCAGTGGTGTGGCAGCCAGCTGAAGAGCCAGCCGGCTGGATGACAGGCAAGGAGGGGGACCTCCAACCTCCACCAGAGGCTCCAATTGCCAAAAAGCCTGGAAAACTGCTGAGGAGACACCTGTGCCTTGGTGTCTCCTTCACTTCACACTTGGGACTAACTGTGGAACCCCCCTCTCCTATGCCTAGGTCAATTTCTTGTGAATTTCCTAGGCCTCAATTCCATGAAAGGACTGTATCCATTCATTGATACATTCATTCACCTTGCCCCTGGTGGAAGGGACTGTATTCATTTGTTTCCTGGCCAAGGAACCCACATACCTATATATACTCTGAGACTAAAGGCTTAAAAGAGGAGATGGGGAAAGACTGGGAGAGAAACGGAGAGAGCTTCTCTCTCCCCACTAGAATTTTCTCCCTCTACCAGGTGCCTTAATGTTTTCTGTATTCTTTTCTGTGAATAAATTCTGTCTTACAAAAAAAAAAAAAGAAAAATGTAAAAGAAAGTAAACTCTTATAAAAAATATTGTTAAAAGAAAAAAAAAAAGAAAGAAAGAAAGAAACCTGTGGCTATAAAAAGCCAACTGCATTGCCCTGAGTGGTATGAGCTGTCCTAGAAAATTAATAAAACCAAGGGACAGGTTCATAGGAACACCAATTTGTAGCCAGCCAGTGAGAATAATAGGTGACTGGACTCTATTATTTATTTTATTTTTTTTTTTTTTGAGACAGAGTCTTCTCACTTGGTCACCCTTGGTAGATAGAGTACAGTGGCAACTTAGTTCACAGCAACCTCAAACTCTTGGGTTCAAGCAATCCTCTTGCCTCAGCCTCCCAAGTAGCTGGGACTATAGGCGCTCACCACAATACCCGGCTATTTTTTAGAGACGGGGATCTCGATCTGGCTTGGGCTGGTCTCAAACCTGTGAGCTCAGGCAAATCTACCTGCATCATCCTCCCAAGTGCTGGGATTACAGGAGTGAGCCACCACGCCTGGCCTGTGACCTGGACTCTTGACAGCATCTGAACCAGGGGCAGTGTGATGGGACTCAGCCCTAAACTTGAGTGATCTGATAACACCTCCATGAAGACAGCATCAGAATTGAAATGAACTGTGAAATATCCATTGTTGTCCACCAGAGAATTGCTCAGTGTGTGACACATCTGGCCATACAAATATTCTATGCTGTATGTGAAAACAGGTGGGAAAAAAGTTTGTTTTTCCTCTTATACCTTGTCATCTCCAACAGCTAAAAACTGCAAATATGAAATAATAGTTTTTTTTAAGACACTGGACATCAGGCAGTAAAGTACACTGATTACACTCAGGATCCCTTAGATGGGAGACAAAGAGGTAAATTCTACAACTGGCCCCAGCATTTATAGACTGGAAATAGTCTATAAATGGCAACCTGGAGAGATAGAACCCTGAGAGAGTCAGTCTCACAGAATTGAAAAGACAAAACTAAAGGTCCAGGGAGGCCAAGGCAATAAGAGTTTGGTAGAAAAAAGAGAGCAGCACAGAAAGTATTCCAGAACTCCAAAGATCTGCAAAAGGTCCATGGATTCAGCAGAGTACTAATCATCACAGACTTGTGAAGAAACTACTTGAAATTTTGTATAAACAACCACCTAGGATTGCTTCAGCTCAGGAGTTCGAGACCAGAAAAACTAGCCAGCCAACTATAGTGGCGCAGCCTGTAATCCCAGCTCAAGTGTTGAGGTTGCTGTGAGCTTATGATGACACCATGGCACTCTACCCAGAGTGACAGTTTGAGACACTATCTCTGAGAAAAACAAAAAAAGCAAGACATGAAATAATCTAAGTATTTCTGAGTAATTTAAGCAAGTTATGTGACAAAACTCAAGAATATTTATAGGAATACAAAATACACAGCATCCCACAAAGTAAAATTCATAATGCCTAGCATACAAACGAAAATTACCAGATAATCAAAGAAGCAAGTAGAGACAAGCCAAAACAAGTAGAAAAATCAAGCAATCAAAACTGACCTAGAAATGACACAGATGATAGAATTAGTAGACATATGGTGGCTCATGCCTGTAATCCTAGCACTCTGGGAGGCTGAGGTGGGTGGACTGCCCTGAGCTCAGAGGTTCAAAACCAGCCTGAGCCAGAGTGAGATCCTCATCTCCACAAAAAACAGCTGGGCATTGAGGCTGAGTCAAGAGAATCACTTAAGTCCATGAGCTGGAGGTTGCTGTGAGCTATGATGCCACAGCACTCTATCGAGGACCACAAAGTAAGACTCTGTTAACTTTTCTGTCAATTTATTAACAAATAATAAATAAATAAAAGAATAAAGAAAAACTTCAAACTCAGACAACTGAAAGACAATTGAAACCAAAATTCAAAACAATAAAAAAAAAGAACTGAATTTCAACATGTTCAAGTTAAAGGAAAGACTGAACATGTTAAATAGAAATATGAAATATATAAAACACACAAATATACAAAACACAGACCCAAATCAAACCCTGGGTATGAAACTTACACCATCTGAGATGAAAAGTATACTGGATGAGACTGCAGGCAGGTTAGACATTAAAGACTGGAAAATTTGCAGATACAACAACAAAAAGTATAGTTCTCTCCCCTCACCCCTGGGGAATATCCTCCAATACCCCCAGTGGATGCCTAAAACTGTGTCAAACATACCAGTTTTTTCCTATACACCCATTCCTATGATAAAATTTAATTTCTAAATTAGGCACAGTAAGAGATTAATAGTAATAACTAATAACAACAAATAATTAGAACAATATACTATAATAACAGTTATGTGACTGTGGCTCTCTCAAAATATAGTACCATACTCAACTATTTTCAGACTACAGTTGTCGGGGAGTTAAGTGAAATCATGAATGCAAAACCACAGATGGTGGGACTACTGTATTCAAAATGAAACAAAAAAAGACTGAACAGAGCATTGGTGAGCAATATGATTTGTACCAGCCTAACACACATGTAATTATACATTTTAAATATGTAGTTATTTAATGTCTTATACCGCAATAGGGCTGTTTTCTTTTTCTTTTGAAGAGACAGAGTCTTACATTATTGCCCTCGGTAGAGTGCTGTAGCATCACAGCTCACAGCAACCTCCAACTCCTGGGCTTAGGCAATTCTCTTGCCTCAGCCTCCCAAATAGCTGGGACCACAGGCACCCGCCACAACGCCTGGCTATTTTTTTCTGTTGTTGCAGTTTGGCCAGGGCTGGGTTTGAACCTGCCACCTCAGTATATGGGGCCAGCGCCCTACTCACTGAGTCACAGGCGCTGCCCAATAGGGCTGTTTTTTAAAAACAAATCTTTCAAGACAAGGCTCAGCCTTCATTTTGTTGATTTCTTAAGTACTACATTTATCTTTATAAGCTATTCATCTTAATCAGAGTTTTGGTTTAATTAGGTGCAAAAGCTGGGGTGGTGGCTCACCCCTGTAATCCTAGCACTCTGGGAAGCCAAGGGTAGATTACTTGAGCTCAGGAGTTTGAGACCAGCCTGAGCCAGAGAAAGACTCGTCCCTAAAAAACAGCCAGGTGTTGTAGTGGGCAGCTACTTGGGAGGTTAAGGCAAGAGAATGCTTGAGCCCAAGAGTTGGAGGTTGCTGTGAGCTATGATGCCACAACACTCTACCAGGGGTGACAAACTGAGACGCTGTCTCAAATAATAATATAATGATAATAATAATTAGGTGTAGGCCAGGCACAGTGGCTCACATCTGTAATCCTAGAACTCTGGGAGGCCATGGCGGGCAGATCATCTAAGCTCAAAGGTTCGAGACCAGACTGAGCTAGAGTGAAAACCCCGTCTCTAAAAATAGCCAGGCATTGTAGCAAGTGCCTGTAGTCCCAGCTACTTGGGAGGCTAAAGCAAGTGAATTGCTTGAGCCCAAGAGTCTGAGGTTGCTACAAGCTATGATGCCACGGCACTCTACCAGAGGCGACAAAGTGAGACTCTGTCTCAAAAAAAGAAAAAACAATTAGACTCAGCACCTGTGACTCAAGCGGCTAAGTCGCCAGCCACATACATCTAAGCTGGCGGACTTGAATCCAGTCCGGGCCCGCCTAACAACAATGACGGCTAGAACCAAAAAAATAGCTGGGCATTGGGGCGGGCACCTGTAGTACCAACTACTTGGGAGGCAGAGGTAGAAGAATCGCTTAAGCTCAGGAGTTGGAGGTTGCTGTAAGCTGTGATGTCACAGCACTCTACCTAGAGTGATAGCTTAAGGCTCTGTCTCAAAAAAAAAAAAAGAAAAAGGAAAAACAATTACGTGTGAAATATTAATAACCATCTGAGAAACTAAAGCTCTCCTAAGCTTTCCACTTCTACTTTCTTTTGAAGGAATTTTATTTGGAACACCTTAATAGCAATATTTTAGGCTCGGCGCCTGTGGCTCAGCAGGCTAAGGCGCCAGCCACGTACACCTGAGCTGGCAGGTTCGAATCCAGCCTGGGCCTGCCAAACAACAATGGCTGCAACCAAAAAATGGCCGGGCATTGTGGCGGGCGCCTGTAGTCCCAGCTACTTGGGAGGCAGAGGCAGGAGTCTCGCTTGAGCCCAGGAATTGGAGGTTGCTGTGAGCTGTGATGCCACAGCACTCTATCCAGGATGACAGCTTGAGGCTCTGTCTCAAAAAAAAAAATAGCAATATTTTAACAACTATCCCACAAGAGAAATTCAGTAAAAGGCCATCATACTATGTATCTGCTTTACCAATCTCAAATTTCATCATGCACCTTGATAAGAGGCAAGTCTTCTGCACTAATTATAAAAAATTAATAATAATGAAGCTTTCAGTCCATCAGAACCTTTATCATTGCTACCCAACTGATTTTATTGGAATGATAGAAATGTTCTATTTCAGCAGTCCAAAATGGCAACCAGGGGCGGCACCTGTGGCTCAGAGGAGTTGAGCACCAGCCCTCAACTATATGCCGGAGGTGGTGGGTTCAAACCCAGCCCCAGCCAAAAACTGCCAAAAAAAAAAAAGAAAAGAAAAAGAAACAAAATGGCAACCAGTAACTATATAGTTGCTATATTGCGTACAGAAGAACTGAATTTTAAATTTTATTTAATTTTAATTAACCTAAATATAGTTATATGTAGCCAGTGGCTACATTATTGTGTACAGCACAGCTCTAGATAATTAATCAGAAACTCTAGACTGAAAATTAAAAAGAAATTAAAATTTTCTGTGGCTCATCGAGTAAGGCGCCGGCCCCATATACCGAAGGTGGCAGGTTCAAACCCAGCCTCGGCCAAACTGCACAACAGAAAAATAGCCAGGCGTTGTGGCGGGCGCCTGTAGTCCCAGCTACTCGGGAGGCTGAGGCAAGAGAATCGCTTAAGTCCAGGAGTTGAAGGTTGCTGTGAGCTGTGTGATGCCACGGCCTTCTACCCAGGGCGATAAAGTGAGAATCTGCCTCTACAAAAAACAAAACAAAACAATACTTATAACATTGTAACTTATATCTCATGATAATTTTAAAACTGACTAAATAACTGCTACTGTTGGGCTACACCTGTGGCTCAGTGGGTAGGGTGCCGGCCCCATTTACTGAGGGTGATGGGTTCAAACCCCGCCCCAGCCAAACTGCAACAAAAAAAAATAGCCGGGCATTGTGGCAGGCACTTGTAGTCCCAGCTACTAGGGAGGCTGAGGCAAAAGAATCGCCTAAGCCCAGGAGTTGGAAGTTGCTGTGAGCTGTGTGACACCAAAGCACTCTACCAAGGGTGATAAAGTGAAACTCTGTCTCTACAAAAAAAACCCGAAAAATAACTGCTACTGTTTAATGCCATGGCTCTAAAAGACCATTTCATCTAAAACTTGTCCCTAGTATCTTGGATTCCCCACTCTCCACCACAGGAAGGATATAGATGATCCCATTACATCAGGTCTCATAGTAACTTCCATACACTGTCAACAGTAAAATTTTCACAGTTTATTATAATTTAGCAGCTGTACTAGACTTAACTCCTTGTGAACAGACATTGGATTTTAAATCTCTATTCTAATTCCTTGAATACTACCCTAAATACATCAAAAGGATATAACGAACATCTCACTGCTTAATAAATCAACTCAGGAGTTGAATGTTAACTTATCAATATTCAAAAAAGCAGAACAAAGTGTTATCAAGGATGTAGAAAAAAAAAAATGAACCCTCACACATTGATGGTGGGAGAGTAAAATGGTTCAGCCACCACAATTCCACTCCTAAATATACATACATCTACAGCCATACCACCCTCAAGGCACCTGATTTTGTCTAAATATACATATACCTCCCTCCCTCAAAATGAAAACAGATAAATAGCTGTACACAATTGTTTCACAGAAGCACTGTTCACAATATCAAAAGTGGCAATAACTCAAATGTCCGTCAACAAATGAATGGATAAACAAATTTTGATACACAAAAATGGAATTTTACCCATAAAAATAAAAAAACTGACACCAGCTGCAATGTGTATAAACCTCAAAAACATTATGCTAAGTGAAAGAAGCCAGATACATAACCCTTCGTATGAAATATCCAGAATAACCAACCTATAGAGATAAAAAGGAGACTAGAGGGTGCCAGGGGCTACGGAGAGTGCAAGTATGACAAGTAACTCATACTCAGTGTAATGAATTAGGGATTTTTCTCTGGGGTAAAGAAAACGTTTTAGAACTAGACAGGGGTGACAGCTGATTGGCAATTGTGAACACCACTAAACTGTTCACTTTGAAACGGTCAGGATGGGCCCACCGGCTCACATCAGTAATCCTAGCATTCAGGGAGGCCCAGGCAGGAGGATCCCTTGAGCTCAGGAATTAGAGAACAGCCTGTGCAAAGCGAGACTCATTTCTACTGAAAATAGAAAAATTAGGCAGGCATTCTGGCAGGCACCTATAGCCCAAGCTACTTAGGAGGCTGAGGCAGAAGGATAGCTTGAACCCAGGAATCTGAGGTTCGTGTGAGCTAGGCTGATACCATGGCACTCTATAATAGAGTCTCAACAATGGAGTGAGTCTGTCTCCAAAAAAAGGAACTATGCAAGATGTGCTTGTCTAATTCATACAAATTCATTAAAATACATAGAAAATGTGAAAAACCAGTCATTAACTGCACCTTGAAAGCCTCTATTTCCTGGAGCCCCTATTTCTTTTCTTTTTTTTTTTTTTGTAGAGACAGAGTCTCAATCTATTGCCCTAGGTGGAGTGCCGTGGCGTCACACAGCTCACAGCAACCTCCAACTCCTGGACTTAGGCGATTCTCCTGCCTTGGCCTCCGGAGTAGCTGGGACCACAGGCACCCACCACAACACCCGACCATTTTTCTGTTTTTGCAGTTTGGCCGAGGCCAGGTTTGAACCTGCCACCCTCAGAGGTATATGAGACCAGTGCCCTACTCGATGAGCCACAGGCACCGCCAGAGTCCCTATTTCTTAAATAGTTGCCCTTGGTACTTAGTTATCAAATGCCCATTATAAAATGCCTATTCAGGCTTGGCGCCTGTGGCTTAACAGGCTAAGGCGCCAGCCACGTACACCTGAGCTGGCAAGTTCGAATCCAGCCCGGGGGCCGCCAAACAACAATGACGGCTGCAACCAAAAAATGGCCAGGCGCCTGTAGTCCCAGCTACTTGGGAGGGGAGGCAGGAGACTCACTTGAGCCCAGGAATTGGAGGTTGCTGTGAGCTGTGATGCCACAGCACTCTATCCAGGGTGACAGCTTGAGGCTCTGTCTCAAAAAAATAAATAAAAATAAAATGCCTATTCAATAAAAGTCACCCAACCAAGCACACACTCTTATAAAACTCAGAACCACTGGCAGCTATGACAAGTTTAACAGATAAGGCTTAAGATACGCAAACCAAACTTTGGTGGCTAAAAAACTATGCTACCACCCTCAAATAAACCAGAAGTACATGACACCAGTAGTTCCCAGAAGACTCTGACACTAAGGCCAGACTAAGTAAATATTTACTCCTCTCTCCTCCTACCCTGATTTCCCTATATTCTCAATAAACTCTGAAAGCAGAACACCAATCCTAGAAGCTTCTATGCCATATAGGTAAAGCAGAAACTATAATTTTCAGTGCAAGTGTGTGTAAAACAAGACAGAAATACTCTACATCCAATTATACTCTACATTCAAAGGGCAAGAGAATCACTAAAGGAAGAAAAAAAATTAAATTAAATTAAACCACACTAAATTCATCAAAAAAAAATTTCTTTCCTCAATAATAAATTAAGCTTAGCTTATTATAACTTTGTTTTGTAAGCTTTTCACTTTTTGACACCTTTCACCACACGCTTTAGAAATAAACAAAAAACAATTTTTGTGGGGGGGGATAGAGCCTCTGTGGCTCTGGGGTAGTTTGCCATGGCATCATGATAGCTCACAGAAACCTCAAACTCCTGGGCTCAGATGATCTTCTTGCCTCAGCCTCAACCACAGCTGGGACTATAGGTGCCCAACACAATGCCTGGCTAGTTTTTCTATTTTTAGTACAGACAGGGTCTCACTGTTGCTCAGGCTAGTCTCAAACTCCCAAACTCACACAATCCACCCGCCTCAGCCTCCAGAGTACTACAATTACAGAAATGAGCCACCACCCTCATCCAAAAATATTTTCTAGTATCGTCATTCTATATAGCTTTTCAGCCTTTTGGCTAAAATCAAGCATATCCTTATCATTTTTTAAAATTTTTAGGTTTTGGGCAGCACCTGGGGCTCAAAGGAGTAGGGCGCCGGCCCCTATGTCAGAGGTGGCGGGTTCAAACCCAGTCCTGGCCAAAAACTGCAAAAAAAAAAAAAAATTTAGGTTTTTTTTTACTTTGTAAACTTTTTGCTAAAAACGCAAACACACACATTACCCAAGCCTACACAGGGTCAGAATCACCAGCATCACTATCTTGTACCTCTATTTCTTGTCAACAGCAATAACATACATGGAGCTGCTGTCACTTACTATGAAAACAATGCCTTCTTCTGCATCTTTCTTGAAAGATCTGAGGCAGTTTTACAATAAACTTTTCATTTCTCTAAGAAGAAAAGTACACTCTAAATGATTGAAAGTATAGTACAGTAGGGTGGCGCCTGTGGCTCAAAGGAGTAGGACACCGGCCCCATATACTGGAGGTTGTGGGTTCAAACCCAGCCCTGGCAAAAAAAAAAAAAAATATATATATATATATATATATATAGTACAGTAAATACATAAACCAGTAAGTCATTTATTATCAAGTATTATATATCATACATATTTGCAAGTGCTAGACGTTTTATACAACAGGCAATATGATAGGTTTGCTTAGATCAGCATCATCACAAATGTATGAGTAATGCTACACATCCTTGCACTAAGGGTAGGAAATGTTAATAGGCAAAAAAAAATTTTTCGGCTCCATTATAAATTTAGGAGATCACTGTCCCTGACCAAAATGTCACTCATTAAATTTCAGTACATGACTTATTTGATAACCTTCAATCACACAATCACAGGAAATTGCTCCCCTCCACTGTACCCCATACATGCATAAGTATATACATGATTTCTGTGTTTATGATTTAATTATAATAATAATAAAGAAATTGCTCCCCTCAAAAATATTCCAACTGGTCAAAATCATTTTATCTGAAAATGAAAAATAAAAATAAATCCTCACAAAAAAAAAAAAAGCACGAAAAGAAAAATAATTACTCCAACTAGGCTGGGCACATTGGCTCAACACTTACCATCACAGAGGACTACCTGAGGCCAGGAGTTTGAGACCAGCCTGGACAAAATAGCAAAACTCCATCTCTGCAAAAATAGAATTACTAGAGCACGATGATATGCTTTTGTAGTTCTAGCCACTCAGGGGGCTGAAGCAAGAAGATCACTTGAGCCCAGAAGTTCAAGGCTGCAGTGAGCTAGCTATGATCATACCACTGCATTCCAGCACCAGACAGGAGAACAAGACCCTGTCTCAAATAAATAAATAAAATCTCAAATAAATAAATAAAATTAAAAAAAAAAAAAAATCTCCAACTGTATTCTAAGCTCCGAAGATTACTATTTCAACATATATGCAGAAATAAAGCAACTCATTTCTATTTGTCCCAAATCGTTTCATCTATGCTTTTACTGCCAGGAAGAAAAAGAATATAACTAGAAATGAAATTGGCCCTGGCAATCTTACATATAAAACTCACACAAGACTTGGGGTCATCTAGAAATAACTAATCAACTGACCCAATAAAGCACTGCTCCACAGTGATTTTTTTTTTTTTTTTTTGAGACAGAGCCTCAAGCTGTCACCCTGGATAGAGTGCTGTCACATCACAGCTCACAGCAACCTCCAATTCCTGGGCTCAAGTGAGTCTCTTGCCTCTGCCTCCCAAGTAGCTGGGACCACAGGCGCCCGTCACAACGCCCAGCCATTTTTTGGTTGCAGCCATCATTGCTGTTTGGCGGGCCTGGGCCGGATTCGAACCTGCCAGCTCAGGTGTATGTGGCTGGCGCCTTAGCCTGTTGAGCCACAGGCGCCGAACCACAGTGACTTTTTTTAAATAAGGTTTCTGGCTGACTCTCCCTAAAATACACTAGATTGAAATCCAATTGCAGTTTACATTAATGGTATTTTGTTGAAGCTATTCCTTTCTTAGTGATATATAAAATAATAGTGCTCAGCCTGGGCAATAGTGAGACCCTGTCTCTACCAAAAATAGAAATATTTGCTGGGCATGGTGTGAACCTATAGGCCCAGCTACTCAGGAGGATGAGGCAGCGTCACATGAACCTAGGAGCTCAAGGCTGCAGTGAGGGCAGCGCCTGTGGCTCAAGGAATAGGGTGCTGGCCCCAAATGCCGAGGGTGGCAGGTTCAAACCCAGCCCTGGACAAAAAAAAAAAAAAAAAAGCTGTAGTGAGCTATAATCACACCACTGCACTCTACTGGGGGCAACAGAGTAAGACCCAACCTGAAAATATAAATAGATGAAAACTAATAATAGTGCCTTTTCCTGCTGATAGCATCTTTAAACTGGGTTACTCTTTATTCAGCTGAAACATTAACACCAAGCCTACTGGTACCTCTGTGTCCTCATCTGGAAAATGGAAATAAGGAAATACCTCATCTGGTATAAGGGTCAAATAGTTTAATGGATACCGCATTCAAACCAGGCTGGCACAGAGAAAGAACTACACTGATTTGGCACTAATGGGCATTCCTTTGAGGATTTTCTGTTTAGTGCTAACAAGTTGTATATCCCTATTTCCCTATAATCCATGGCAATTCCATAAGACAGCTGAACTTAGATTTAGTTCATAATACTGTCACGTTGTGTGGGAACTAACTGACCATTATAGAATTCAGAGCCATAACTTTAATCTCTAATATACTATTACAACTACATGCTAGGTGGAAATGAAATCAGAGCTTTTCAAGTCATCGGGCACTGGGTCCACTAGTTACGAGTTAGCTCATCAAAAGGAGCTAAATAACATTAATTCAAACAACAACAAAAAAGTATTGGCCTGGCACTATTGCTCATGCTTACAATCCCAGCACTATAGGAGGCTAAGGCAGACAGATCCCTTGAGCTCAGGAGTTCAAGATCAGCCTGAGAAAGAGCAAGAACAAAAAACAAGACCCCATCTCTACTAAAAACAGAAAAATTAGAGCTTTATATCAGGAGCCTATAGTCCTAAATATTTGGAAGGCTAAGGCAGGATTGCTTGAGCCCAGCAGTATGAGACTGCTGTGAGAGCTAGACTAGGCCATGGCATTCTATCCTAAACAAGACTGTCTCCCCCCCAAAAAAGTTATCAATTCTTGGCGACACTTATCTTAGAAATGAGGGATCTTGATGACAAATATTAAGGTGCTATGTACCAAGGCCAGTCTTTGAGCACAATCTCCAGTTAGAATTATATTTTTATTTCTTCCTAATCAAAGAAACTCAATCCTTCTGCTCCTCCACACCCCAACACACAGTATTAAAGAAAAAGGCTCAGTAACTCACATCAATAATCCTAGCATTTTGGGAGGCTGAGGGAGGAGGATTGCTTGAGTCCAGGAGTATAAGACACACTCAGAAACCGGTAAGAAAAAGATCTATACCCTGTAGAAAATAGTGAACGATACACTAACAGGAAAGCCAAATGGCAGAAAAATATATAAAAAGACATTCAACTTCACCATTAATAAAAATACCAATATAAACCACAAAATAGTATTTTAAAAATATTAATAAATCTAACACCATGGTGAAGTTTGGGTGAAGAAAAGCATCTTTATGCCTGTATTCTCAGCACTCTGGGAGGCTGAAGGAGGTGGACTGCTTAAGCTCACCAGTTTAATACCTGCATGAACAAGAGCCAGACCCTGTGTCTAAAAATAGATGGGCATTGTGGCAGGCACCTGTAGTCCCAGCTACTTGGGAGGCTGAGGCAAGAGAATCGCTTGAGTCCAAGAGTTTGAGGTTGCTGCAAGTTATGACGCCACAGCACTGTACTTGGGGGGGTGAGGGGATAGAAAGATAGGAAAGAAAAGAAAGAAAGAAAGCCACAAAGGGTGTAAGTTAACTGACAACCCCAGCTGCCTGGTTCTATTGCAGCATCCATACCAAGGCTAGGCTCTTCCAGGCTGCTCTCTCAGTGACTGACCAGGGCTAGCTTATACCATAGAGCCATTCCTGCCCAACAGACACCTAATAATCTTTGCTCTGACTAAGATTTTCTCCAAGCTGCAAGGTGCATTGCAATTGGAGGCTCCTTTTATCACTCATTAATCATCATTCCTTCCCTTTCTTCTATAGGTATCACACTTGCATCTAAAAATGCTCTTGCCGGCTGGGTGCCTGTGGCTAAGAGGGCTAAGGCACCAGCCACGTACACCTGAGCTGGCGGGTTCGAATCCAGCCCGGGCCCAACAAACAACGATGGCTGCAACCAAAAAATGGACAGGCGTTGTGGCGGGCGCCTGTGGTCCCAGCTACTTGGGAGGCAGAGGCCAGAGACTCGCTTGAGCCCAGGAATTGGAGGTTGATGTGAGCTGTGATGCCACTGCACTCTATCCAGGGTGACAGCTTGAGGCTCTGTCTCAATAAATAAATAAATAAAATAAAATAAAATGCTCTTGCCACCTAAATCTTATTCTCTTCCATATCCGTCACAAGCATTTACCCCAATGAACCTCTTGCACACCTTACTTTGGCATCTGCTTCTCAGAAATGCAAACTATCATAGAACTAATATAAATCATCTGACCTGGGAAAATGCGAGACCCCACATCTATCCAAAAAAAAAAAAAATTGCCAGGTATAGTGGCACATGCTTCTAGTCTCAACTACTCAGAAGGCTGATGCAGAAGGGCAGAAAGATCACTTGAGCCCAGGAATCTAAGGTCGCAAAGAGCTATGACACCACTTCAATCTAGCCTGGGAAAAAGAGCAAGACCCTATCTCCCCCCACAAAAAAAAAATCTGAAATTATGGGCGGAAGGTTAGGAATTAGGATTTAGGCTTGGCACCTGTGGCTCATCAGTCTAAGGCGCCAGCCACATACACCTGAGCTGGCGGGTTCGAATCCAGCCCAGGCCCGCCAAACAACAATGACGGCTGCGACCAAGAAACGGCCTGGCATTGTGGTGGGCACCTGTAGGAGACTCGTTTGAGCTCAGGAATTGGAGGTTGCTATGAGCTGCAATACTACAGCACTCTATTCAGGGTGACAGCTTGAGGCTCTGTCTCAAAAAAAAAAAAAAGGAATTAGGCTTTAGCTGTACCCAAAACAAATACTAATAGTGTTTAATCACAGTGGCAGGTACTATTCTATTTGAAATGCTCCTTTTTTTTGAGATAGAGCCTCAAGCTGTCACCCTGGATAGAGTGCTGTGGCATCACAGCTCACAGCAACCTTCAATTCCTGGGCTCAGGCGAGTCTCCTGCCTCTGCCTCCTAAGTAGCTGGGACTACAGGCACCCGCTACAAGGCCCGGCCATTTTTTGGTTGCAGCCGTCATTGTTGTTTGTCGGGCCTGGGCTGGATTTGAACCCGCCAGCTCAGGTGTACGTGGCCGGCATTTTAGCCATTTAAGCCACAGACACCGAGCCGAAATGTTCCCTTTTTAAAAAAATTCTATCTTTACAATTCTAGTCTATGTTATGATTTGCAGAAAGGCATGTTCAAATTAAACACAATATCTTGTCATTTTGATTGCTAAAAGTTTAACTCTATTTCTGGTTCTAAAATTATGAACATATGTACCGTTGGCAATTATTGCACCAAGATAACGAAGTCCTAAAACATCTAAAGCTTGGCAGTGCCCGTAACTCACTGGGTAGGGCGCCGGCCACATACACCAAGGCTGGTGGGTTCAAACCTGGCCCAGGCCAGCTAAAACAACGACGACAACTCCAACAACAACAAAAAATATATAGCCGAGAGTTGTGGTGGGCGCCTGTAGTCTCAGCTACTTGAGAAGCTCAGGCAAGAGAATCGCTTAAGCCCAAGAGTTTGAGGTTGCTGTGAGCTATGACACCGTATCACTCTACCCAGGGCGACAGCATGAGACTCTGCCACCAAAAAAAAAAATCTAAAACTTTAGGCTCGGCTTCTGTGGCTCAATGGGCTAGGGCGCCAGCCATGTACACCTGAGCTCGCGGGTTCGAATCCAGCCTGGGCCTGCCAAACAACAATGATGGCTGCAACCAAAAAATGGCCGGGCGTTGTGGCAGGCGCCTGTAGTCCCAGCTACTTGGGAGGCAGAGGCAAGAGACTCACTTGAGCCCAGGAATTGGAGATTGCTGTGAGCTGTGATGCCATAGCACTCTATTCAGGGTGACAGCTTGAGACTCTGTCTCAAAAAAAAAATCTAAAACTTTAATAAAAGTTTGACCTCATATGACCCTAAGTAAATTATCTTAAGTTGCTTTTAATGATTAGGTAATGAAAGGCAGACAAACGTAAGTAACTTTATCAGTTCAGGCCTTACTTTCCTCATCTAGAAAACAGGAAGGATTAAATGGATACTACAATTTTCTAATAACCCTGAGGCAGGAAATATCCAGAAATTTCAAAGAATTATGTCTAGTGTGCAATTTTTACTAGGATCAACATATGTAAAGATTTTTACTAATTTGGGGAAACAACTGGGGTTTTAGAGATTACTGTTAGCATTTCATTTATATTATACACACAGGAGGCCAGACAATTAAATTTGCAAATTTGCCCCCATGCACTTAGGGTGGCACACTATACAAACAACCCTTGGTATTATCAGTGTTTCACACCTGTGTTCTTGTCCACATATGGTGGTGTCTAGCTTAGTGGCGTTCATTACAACTGTGTTTTTTGGGGGGGGGGGGGTTTGGCTGAGACTGGGTTTGAACCCACCACCTCCAGCACATGGGGCCAGCGCCCTACTCCTTTGAGCCACAGGCACCGCCCACTATTGTTGTTTTTGTATGCCTTGGGTGAGAATGTCAGAGCTTGAATTAGAGCAACAAACATTCATAAATTTCTTTTTAAATTTGGCAAGAGTAGAAATATGGGATACATATTTCCCATATGTATAGGGATATGTTAGTCCCAGTTTATGGAGATAATGTCATGAAGAAAAAAGCAGTGTACAAAAGGATTAAATGTTTTTCTGAGGGGAGAAAAAGTGTCACTTAAGTAAAGGTCAAGGCAGCCAGTAATGAACATAATTGATGAAAACATCGCAAAACTTTGTCAATTGATGCATCAAAATCAGCAACTGTCTGTGAGATGGATAGCAGAACAAGCAAACATTGATAGAGAACCAAGAAAAATCTTAACTGAAAGGAATTCATGGCTCAGCACCTGTGGCTCAATGGGCTAAGGCGCCAGCCACGTATACCTGAGCTGGCAGGTTTGAATTCAGCCTGGGCCCGCCAAACAACAATGGTGGCTGCAACCTAAAAAAAAAAAAAAAATGGCCGGACATTTTGTGAGGCAGAGGCAGGAGACTCCCTTGAGCCCAGGAATTAGAGGTTGCTGTGAGCTGTGATACCACAGCACTCTATCCAGGTAATAGCTTGAGGCTCTGTCTCAAAAAAAAAAAAAAAAAGAATTCATGGCTTCTGCATCATGACAATGCCCTAGCCTACAGGTCACTTTCCCACAAGGGAGTTTTTAACCATTCAACAAATAACTGTATTGGAACAACCCACGCTCACCTGATCTAACCCCCAGTGACTTTTTTCTTTAACAAAAGATAAAGGAAATAATGAAAGGAAGACATTTTGATGACATTCAGGGCATTAAGAGTAATACATGGGGCGGCTCCTGTGGCTCAGCAAGCAGGGCGCCGGCCCCATATACCGAAGGTGGCGGGTTCAAGCCCGGCCTCGGCCGAACTGCAAAACAAAAAAATAGCCAGGCGCTGTGGCGGGCGCCTGTAGTCCCAGCTACTAGGGA
>CAUYON010016330.1:0-14743 GCA_963573935.1 Arctocebus calabarensis | reverse complement strand
AGAACAGAAAGAGAGGAAATTAACAACTTAATGGGACATCTCTAGCAACTGGAAAAGGAAGAACATTCCAATCCCAAAACCAGCAGAAGAAAAGAAATAACCAAAATTAGAGCAGAATTAAATGAAATTGAAAACAAAAGATCAACAGATCAACAAATCTGAAAGTTGGTTTTTTGAAAGGTCAATAAAATAGATAAACTTTTGGCTAACTTAATCAGGAAAAAAAAGAGCAAATTCTCTTATTTCATTTCGGTAAAGACGAAATAACAACAGACTCCTCAGAAATTTAAAAAAATCTTTAATGAATATTACAAGAAACTTTCTTCTCAGAAATATGAAAATCTGAAGGAAATTGACCAATACTTGGAAGCACCCCACCTTCTAAGACTTAGCCAGAATGAAGTGGAAATGTTGAACAGGCCTCTATCAAGTTCTGAAAAAGCATCAACTCTACACAATCTCCCTAAAAAGAAGACCCCGGGGGTCAGATGGCTTCACATCAGAATTCTACCAAACCTTTAAAGAGGAACTAGTACCTATATTACTCCCCCTTTTCCAAAATATAGAAAAAGAAGAAATACTACTTAACACCTTCTATGCAGTAAATATTACCTTGATCCCCAAACCAGGAAAAGACCCAACAAGAAAAGAAAATTATACACCAATATCACTAATGAATATTGACGCAAAAATATTCAACAAGATCCTTGCAAACAAAATTCAACAATACATCAAACAAATTACACACCATGACCAAGTGGATTTTATCCCAGGGTCTCAAGGCTGGTTCAATATAAATCTGGTAAATCTACAAATATAATTCGACACACAAATAAATTAAAAATCAAAGACCATGTGATTCTCTCAATTGATACAGAAAAAGGTTTTGATAATATATAGCATCCCTTTATGATCAGAACACTTAAGAAAATGGGCATGGAAGGGACATTTCTTAAACTGATAGAGGCCATCCACAGTAAACCTACAGCCAATATCGTATTGAATGAAGTGAAATTGAAATCATTTTTACTTAGATCAGGAACCATTGTCTCCATTGCTCTTTAACATTGTAATAGAGGTTTTAGCCATTGCAATCAGTGAAGAAAAGGCAATCAAGGGTATACACAGAGGGTCAGAAGAGATCAAACTTTTCCTATTTGTAGATGATATGATTATATATCTGGAAAATACCACAGAGTTTACTACAAAACTCTTAGAAGTGATCAAGGAATACAGCAGTGTCTCACGTCACAAAATCAAAACTCACATAGCCTTTGTATATACCAAAAATAGTCAAGCTGAAAAAATAGTCAAGGACTCTATTCCATTTACAGCAGTGCCAAAGAAGATGAAATATTTGGGAGTTTACCTGACTAAGGATGTGAAAGATCTCTACAAAGAGAACTATGAAACTCTAAGGAAAGAAAAACATACTATGCTCATGGCTGGGAAGAATCAACATTGTTAAAATGTCCATACTACCCAAAGCAATATACAATTTCAATGCAATCCCTAATAAAGTTCCATTGTCATATTTTAGAGATCTCAAAAAAATAATTCATCGTTTTATATGGAATCATAAAATAAACCTCGAATAGCCAAGACATTACTCAAATAAAAACAAAGAGCAGGAGGAATCACGCTACCAGACCTCAGACTATACTATAAATTGATAGTGATCAAAACAGCATGGTACTGGCACAAAAACAAAGATGTAGATGTGTGGAGTAGAATAGAGAACCAAGAGATGAACCCCGCTATTTACCGTTATTTGATCTTTGACAAGCCAATTAAAAACATTCAGTGGGGAAAAAGATTCTCTATTTAACAAATGGTGCTGGGTGAACTTGCTTGCAACCTGTAGAAGACTGATACTGGACCCACACCTTTCACCTTTAACTATAACAGACTCTCACTGGATTAAAGATTTAAACTTAAGACATGAAATTATATAAAGCTTCTACACAGCCAAGAACACAGTTAGTAAAGCAAGCAGACAGCCCTCAGAATGGGAGAAAATATTTACAGGTTATGTCTCTGACAAAGGTTTGATATCCAGAATCCACAGAGAACTCAAACATATTAGCAAGAAAAGAACAAGTGATCCCATCTCAGGATGGGCAAGGGACCTGAAGAGAAACTTCTCTGAAGAAGACAGGTGCACAGCCTACAGACATATGAAAAAATGCTCATCATCCTTAATCATCAGAGAAATACAAAACTACTATACAAAACTACTTGATATCAAAACTACTTTGAGATATTATTTAACTCCAATAAGATTAGCCCACATTACAAAATCCCAAAACCAGAGATGCTGGTGTGGTTGTGGAGAAAAGGGAACACTACTACATTGCTTGTGGGAATGCAAACTAATTTGGTCCTTTTGGAAAGCTATCTGGAGAATACTTAGAAACCTGAAAACAGAACTTCCATTTGATCCTATAATTCCTTTACTAGGAAGACCAAAAATCACATTATAACAAAGGCATCTGTATCAGAATGTTTATTGCAGCCCAATTCATAATAGCTAAGTCATGGAAAAAGCCCAAGTGCCCATCAACCCATGAATGGATTAATAAATTGTGGTATATGTACATCATGGAATTTTATGCAGCCTTAAAGAAAGATGGAGACTTTACCTCTTTCATGTTTACATGAATGGAGCTGCAAAATATTCTTCTTAGCAAAGTGTCTCAAGAATGGAGGAAAAAATATCTGATGTACTCAACCCTACTATGAAACTAATTTATAACTCTCATATGAAAGCTATAACCCAATTACAACACAAGAATTGGGGAAAGGGTTAAGGGAGGGGAGAGGAGAGGAAAGATGGGTGGAGGGAGAGTATTGATTAATTGATGTGTCCACATTTATGGTGCATCTTAGAAAGATACAGGTGAAACTTACTAAAGATAGAATATAAATGTCTGTACCAAATAACTAAGAAAATGCCATGAATGCCATGTCAACTAGTATGAAAATATTTCAGATTGTATATAAAACCAACACATTGCACCCCATGATTACATTTATGTACACAACCATGATATAATAAAAAACTAAGAAAAAAAAAAAAAAGAAAACACCGGTATTTCCAATTTCAGCCCAACACATCTGTGTTTATTCTGGCCTCCCCTTCTCATCCTGCACCTTTTTTTTAATTTGCTTAGCCCTCTGTACAACCACAGTCCTGACCACAGGGCCTTCTCCTTGGTTTTGTGGCCATGTGGATCAGGTATTTCTGGCCACTTGAAGGCCAACCAGAGAGTTGTTGTCACTTTCATTTACTTTGATGGCCTCTTAATTTCTTTATTACCCAAACTGTGGCAATCTTAACGATGTTTCATGCTTTTTAATCAGAGAAACTTGAATAGATGTATATTTCTTGAGCTATATTGTTTTTTCCTTAAAATGTTTTAGACAATGGCCCAATAATTGTACGCTTTGGGGTTTTTTTGTCTTCCTTTTTGAATAAGATCTGACTTTCTTGGTTTTTTTATATTTCTTTCTGCATTACTCACAGGATTCTTTATGGTAAAGTTTAGCTGAATTTCCCTAAGCTACATCTTATATTTTATTATTTTGCATCAGGTTTTCCTAGAATTCAGTATATCTGTTTACCTATCAAATTAAAGTTTTCATTCCAGGATAGTTTCTTTCATTACATATTTTGCATGTGTGTTTTATATTTCCATTTTTTTTCAGAAAAATATTTTGTATATATTAAAATTTCTTTATTAATCTCTCATTTTTTTCATTGTCTAATTAATTTTACAGCTGCACTTTGCCTCTTGATATTTTGGTGATTTCCTCAGGCTGCATCTTTATTTCTCCACCATTTGTGTTCTTTTGTGTAGTTGTGACTTATGATGTTATCCTTATTTTTAAAGATTCCTTTTCAGAGCTACTGAGTCCCATTGGCTTATTTTTCTCTTTGTTTTGTGCCAACTTTTGTGTTTTTTTTAATTATACTCTTTCCCTGTTCTTTTAGTCTCCCCTGCTCTGTTGGAAAACCATTTGTGTATACTTCCCGTTTTATATGGTGACTAATAACCTACATTTATTAAATTCTCAAGGTGCACCAGGGATGGTTCAAATTCCTTTATGTTTATTATTTAAGGAAAAGTTATGAGGAAAGGTACTATTAATACACTGTTTTTTCTTATGAGGTACATTGTTAATAATTTGCTCAATTCTGGTCCTTTCAATTTTAGTGAGATATCTGTAGAACAAGTTGAGGGAGCCAGAGGAAGTCAGAGCTATAATTCAGACTTTATGAACCAAATGTTCTCTTATTAAATATCATTTGCCCTCAGGTGCATCTCTCAGTTTTGCTAATTAGCACCTGGAAGTGAAAAATAGAGGCTCTCTCTGTTTAATTTGCTGACCATGGTGTCTCCTTCCTTCTTTGTCCTGACTGTATTGTTCACACACTGTGCTGCGTCTGATAAAAACAGTATGTTGGCTGAATGATGCTCATTTGTCTAGTACAAGAGAAGTCAGACTTGCCAGCTTGAGTTGGAACATCCACCTCAGACCATGATTTTGGAAGCATATGTTGATGATTCTAAGATGAAATTATTCTGAATTACTGGCCCCTGGAGCCATCAGGGCTGCTCTTGACGGACAATGAAGAAATTTTAATCTTCTCTAGGACACTGTTATCTTAGTCTTTTAAAATAATAACTGAATTTGTACCTTCAATAATATAACATTGATAATTATTCTTGTTGGTAAATCACTGTCAACATATATCATTTTCAAAAGGTAAATTAATAGCACTAGAATTGCTGATACCAAGTCTAACAAACCTCTTTATAGTTTGGCAGTCGTGAATTTTATCAATTTAGAATTTCAAAAGAAACCAACTTTCTAGATGAATACAAGTTATAAAAACTTGTAAATGAAATTGTGAATCATCACCTAAAATATTTGATGGAGTATATTGAGATGTAGAAAAGCTGGGAGTATTCAAACTATATGCCAAGTTCTATAATATTCAGAGATAGGAGAAACAAAGCAGTAATTCATTAGAACTAGATTGGGCTCACCAAAAATAATTTGTATGAGGCTCATATTATTTAGTGTATTATACTCTTTGCCTTTTTGAATAAATCACAAATATCTTGAAGTTTTACTGTTCAACTTATAGCTCTTCAAGAATCTAGCTGTTAATTTACATATTGTAGAACTTCAATGAAGAAATGATTGATCAAGTTTTGAAAGAGAAATATAGTAGAAAAAGCATACTAGACTTAGTGACATAAATCATAATGACATGTGAAATATTATTCTGGAAAAGATAGCACATGTTTCAGCAACTTACATGATGATGACTTAGAGACTTTTCTTAATGGGATGTTTAATTTAAATCTACAAATTTATTTCAAGGGATAGAAGATGTGCTGAAGGATAAAGTGGAAAAAATGGTTATGCAAACTATCCTCAAGCTCACTGATTTGCTAGAAGAACTTGCAGGACTCAGCATATAGTTGATTTCATGGCTATTATTTATTACATCAAAAAGATACAAAGCTAAATCAGCAAAGAGAAAATGTGCATAGGTTAAATTCCAAATGAGATCAGTCTCAGGTTCAAAAAGTCCTTTTCTCAGAGAGTCACATGAGACATGCTTAATTCCTCCAGCAATTAATGTGACAAAATGTGTGAGATATTGCCCACTAAGGAAGCTCAGTATAGGCTGATTGCCCAGGGTTTTTACTGGGGACTGGCCACATAAAAATTTTTGGCCCTAGAATGTGGCAAAATTCCAGATTCTCAGAAGAAAACTGGGTGATCAGAATAGATCGTACTGTTTTTACAAACAGTCTAGGCACAGTGAGCTACTATAATGCTCTGGGAATGGAGGCAACTAAAATTCAAGTTCCCAGATGCCAGCCAAAAGCAGATTGCATAAGCAGGGCTTTATAAAGTAGAAAATGCCCATGTATGTGGGTTTCTTTATTACAATGATCATTTACATTTGAATTATTAAGTATATTACCTCCCTTTGATTTGAGAAATTGTCTTTGAGTGCATTGTTGAATCCTAACCAACATTTGTGAGGGTCTTTCATTTGTTAGGGAGTCAATAAAAGTTTTTGAGTAAATTAAATAATTAAGAAAAGAATGGATTTTATTAATGTTAGCATTGAAATGGAGTTTCATTCTTGTGTTTCAAAAAGAATTAGCAGATATGTGGTTTATAATTCAATTATATAATTGTTTGGAAATCATTAAATTCTTGATTATTTTAAAAACTGAGGAATTCATACCTTTTCAAAGACTTACTACTTATTTAAAAATATTTTCTAAATGAAATTCAAATAAATTGGGACAAAATGTACCTACTGGAAGGGGTAAAATGTACAGCTACTCTTATTCTGACTCAAAAAATTCTGTCACTGGCTCGGTGCCTATGGCTCAATGGGCTAGGGCGCCAGCCACGTACACCTGAGCTGGCGGGTTCGAATCCAGCCTGGTCCCGCCAAACAACGACAGCTGCAACCAAAAAAAAAAAAAAAAAATTCTGTCACTAGGATAACTTTGGGATGCAAATCTAGCAGAATTGGACCAGTTTACATCAGTTGGCTAATCCCTGGTTCCTGAGTTTCAAAGGTGAGAACTCCCCTCCTCCAAGTTGCTCCTGGTAACTAGCACAGACAGATCAGAAGCCTTTAAGTAATCACATGAAGAAAGGATAGTCTAACCTAATGGATCAGGCTAATGCTTTATCCTAACATTTGACTCTAAGAAGCTTTCCTCTGCCTCATCATGAGTCTGAGACTGGTAGTTGCATTAGGGCTCAGTGCACTTGGTATTGTGTTTTGTTTTGGGAAACTGATTACAAACCAAGAGAACTACAGATTGAATCCCAATGTAAGGAACTCTTAAACCTCAGTATTGACATAAACCATCAAGGGCTCATTGTAGATTATAAGAATCTCCCCGATTATACAATCCCAACTTTCTATAGTCACAGATGTGAGCCCCTCCCTTCACCTCTGGATTTCTTAAGTTCTGTGTTCTTGTTCTTAAACAGCACTACAGAGAGGAAGGAGCAGATGAAGAGAGAGAAACAAGACTTTGTTCAACTAATGCCCATGTATTCTTAAGCAATTAGAAAAGCAAAAGAGATGTGCACATATTTACAAACTTAATTGATAAAGTATGTGATTATAGTATTTAATATCATAAGTCTGCCAGACAATGTGATCTGTGAACTGTAAGATAAACTCATTTACTGGGGAAAAATGTCTTTCAAGCTAGGAATAAAAACCTACAAAAAACATTAATAATATGCCATGAAAATATTCAACTTTTGTGAATGTAGCTTACATTATTGTGCTGATCACTGTCACCCTTATTTGTATTTTAGCTAAAGAGGAGACTTCACATCTGTTTTCTCTTTTTATATATGTAAAGGCCTGCATGAGGCCTGTCACTAAGAACTCAAGGAAAGCAGTCAGTTATCTTTTAAGGTTCAAGTGTAATGAACATTACAATTAAGAAAACCACTTTTAGTCACCGTGGCGCCTGGTGTAGCTGTTGCATTTCCTGTTTATTTTTTCAGTTATTACAGGAGGTCTGCAGCATGAGGCAAAACTGCACCCAAATGAAATTGCTGAATCAGTTTTGCTGCTCTAATAGCACATCCAGCCAGCTGAACAACTGCCAGAGTGCTTTAGTTTCTAAGAAAAAACACAAATATTCATTTTAGACCAAGTCTCTGCACACAAAGCAAATTAGAGGATTTAGGGTCATTACTTGATATTACAGGGAAAAGAAGAGAAACATAGAAATTTCACCTGTAATGTCAGATAATATAGACCAAAGGAAAAGTTTTTTCTTGAATTATCCTCGTCTTTTCTTTCATCTTCTTTTTTTGGGGGGGAGACATCAACAAACATCTTTCTATTTTACAAGATATTTAACTAGACACTACAGAGAATGTGCGGGTAAATAGGCTCCATATTTGCCTAGGAAAAGAGGGCAGCAGGACTGAATACTGTTTGTCGAGCAAACGCTACACATTTGTAGCTGTGTTAGCCACCATTTTTATATTTTTTTCCCTTAAAACAGGATTTTTCACTCATAAAAGTCTTTGTTAGTTAAGTATTATTTTAGTGTTTACCCAGAACATAAATTTGAGAACCAGAGAATATGTGTTATAGAACAAAGAAACTCACCCTTGGATTGAGTAACTACAGCAGGATTCAAATTCAAGTTACTCAGATTTCAGAACTAACGATGGAAATTTAATATCTTTTGGTGGAAAAGTCCATTGTTTGTGGATGCACCATTAGGAGAAATGTTCATTGTCTAGGTAGTCAATTAGGACTCATCAACCCAGTTCTCCTAATTCTATAGTATAAAACTTATAAGGAAAGTGGGCAATATACAATCACTTGACAGTGCTGTTGGTATTGTTTATATTTTGATGATATTCTTTCATTATAAGTCATACACAGCTCAGAGTGATACGTGATTCCTGAGCACCATGTACGTTTAGTCTACATTCCCATTTTACTCATATGACAAAGGGTATTGGTTACTGCAACAAATGAAGACCGTCATTTTTGATAAGTGCATTTGAGTACTTAAAGTGAGGCTTATGGGTCAAAACGACAAAGTTTGGAGATACCCCTCTCAGTTATATACAAAAATGTTTTACCAACAAATGAATACATAAGAAGGAGGAGGCCAAATGGATGTAACCACACTATCCTCTGTCATTGTGGTAAGTGTTTTTAGCTATGGTGCTAGAAGCTGCAAGTCAGTTAGATCACAGTCACAGTTATAGAAGCAGAATAAAAATAATCATCTAATTTTACCTCCCTAAGTTTAATTCTGATTAGATTTTATCATGAAACCAAGGCAATATAAATGATCCCAGGCAGAAGAGAGAAGTGTATAAATAGGCAGACTTTGGATTTTGAGTCAAAGGCTCTTGCTCCAGGTGTGAACAATTCACTTTACCATTGGCCCCCAGTGAGATGATGTGTGCGACCTTGGATATGTGGGTGCCCTTGGACACTGCTGACAGGTACAATATTTTGAATGCTTTTATTACTTTCTTCATCTCCAAAATAAATCACTGAGTATACATTAAGTATGTTTATTTGTATAAATTTATCATTATTACATAAAAGAGAATAAGTCACCCATAATGTAACTGTTTACAAAATCAACTCTTCTTAAGATGTACAACAGTTTTGACAATGTTTTTATCCTCAAAAATTTTGGTAGAAAACAAAGAGCACCAACACAACAACTACACAAGGTGTAAGTAAGAGTGACTGTATTGCATCAACATGGCCTACAAACATTAGCATTATATATTTAGCCAACACAAGTGTAATGGTTTACACACTGTTAGTCTTACGTTTTCCTGTGGCATGGTGGACAGTTCAGGCATACATTAAAGCCCAGATCCTATGTTTCCAAGTGCCCAAATTATCTCTAGCAACATAGTCGCCCACCTAGAATATATTTCATGTTCTCATTTAAAACTGGAATGACTATTCATAGTTGCTAAGTCATGGAAGAAGTCCAAGTGCCCATCCACCCATGAATGGATTAATAAATTGTGGTACATGTATACCATGAAATATTGTCCAACCTTAAAGAAAGATGGAAACTTTACTTCTTTCATGGTTCCATGGATGGAGCTGGAACATATTCTTCTTAGCAAAGTATCTCAAGAATGGAAGAAAAAGCATTCAATGTACTCAGCCCTACTATGAAACTAATTTATAGCTTTCATATGAAAGTTATAACACAATTATAGCACAAGAATATGGGGAAAGGGACAAGGGATGGGAAAGGAGAGGGGAGGATGGGTGGAGGGAGGGTAATTGGTGGGACCACACCTATGGTGCACCTTAGAAGGGTACAGGTGAAACTTACTGAATGCAGAATATAAAGGTCTGAACACAATAACTAAGAAAATGCCATGAAGGCTATGTTAACCAGTTGGATGAAAACATTTCAGATTGTATATGAAACCAGCATATTGCACCCCTTGATTGCACTAATGTACACAGTGATGATTTAATTAAAAAAAAATGTTACAAAAAATTTCAAAGAAAAAAAAAACCCGGAGTGACTGTGTGACTACAGTCACTGAGAGACTGGGATTGAATGTGTGACGTGCTCCTTTGGGGATGATTCTTTAGTCACAAGACACATTTTTGCACTTGCACGACTTCTGCCATGTGGAAGATGATAATATTGTAGATGAAATCGGAAAAAAAAGGACAGAAACCTGCTCCCTGACAAAATGATTCTTTAGTCACAAGACACATTTTTGCACTTGCAAAACTTCTGCCATGTGAAAGATGATAATATCGTAGATGAAATCGGAAAAAAAAGGATAGAAACCTGCTCCCTGACAAAATGGAGCAGTGACTTCCTGACAACTGAGGCATTTCATGTTATTTTTTAAAAAGAGCTCTGATTTCTCATTGACAAAATAACAACATGTGTCTAAACTCTCTTCTGTAGTCTATGAAACTGGTTATTTTATTAATGAAATATTGTTATTAAAAACCTGGAAAATAAAATCTGAAATATTCACATTAATAAAGCAATTATTATCCAAATGTGATAAAAATAAATTAGAAATTTTTGAAACTCCAATATAGACAAGCATTTGTATGGTTTTGAAGGGCTTCAGTCCATTTATATTCTTTTAACTGAAAAGAAGAAGTCCTGTGGAGATTTCACAGGGAGACAGTCTTTGAATTATTACAAATCATGGTCTTTCTCCATCAGGCTGTAGGAAATGGATAATGTGTGCTCTGCTGAACTGACTGGAAAGAAATAAGACAGATATAGGAATAGAGTTTATGCAACAATTAGAAATGAGAAGTTATGGGGTTGCCAGAAAGGCAAAAGTAGTATCAGCAGAGACGTGGTCTCAGGCCTGATACCCTGCAGAGGTGCAACGGTGATGACGTATTGGTACTTATGTGATATTGTACACATTGTTCAACCTGCCTAAACCTCAATATTCTCACTGGGAAAATGGGAGTGAAAACAGGATCCACCTCAGGGTATTGGAAGAATTAAAAGAGACAATGCATTTAAAACTCTCGTGTGGCAATAGTAAATGCTTAATGAATTCTGGTTATTTTGCTTTAATAATAAAAAGTAGTAGTAGTAGTAGTAGTAGAAATAGTCATACTAATTGCTAAAGGCACTTTTGCCCAAGTTACTGCAGAATGCAAGCATCAGGTAAAAACAAGATTGGCTATCTTCAAAGGGCGTGCGATTGACTTGAAAGAAGACTTAAACATGGAATTTTAATTAATGATTAAGTAATAGATTCCATGCTCCTGCGTAGGATTGCAGTAAGTTTTTGGAAGAAGGAGAAGGCCTTGTGAAGTGATAACACTGAAAGCATGCCATAAGTGTAAAAAAGGCTTGAGGCTGTCTATGTGTTAAAAATTGTTCTAAATGGGTAAGCACTTCCCTTACCTTATCTTCTCAAGAATTTTGTAAGTATGTACTTTTATTATTTCATTATTTTTTTAGGACAGAATTTCACTCTGTTGCCCCAGGCTAGAGTGCTCTGTCTTCAGCCTAGCTCACAACAGCCTCAAGTGATACTTCTGCTTCAGCCTCCCTAATAGCTGGGACTGTAAGCACCTTTCACCACAATGCCCACCACATAGTTGTGTGTTTTTGTTTGTTTGTAGAGATGGGGTCTTGCTCTTGCTAGGTCTGGTCTTGAACTCCTGAGCTCAAGGAATTCTCTCCACTCTGTCTCCCAGAGTGTTAGGGTTACAGGCCACCAAGCCTGGCCTCTCATCTCCATTTTATAGCTGAACAAAGTGAATGGTAGTGCTCAAAACACTTGCCCACAGTTGGGGACACACAACAGAAGCTGTACAGGAGTGGGCACACTAAAACTAAGGCTAGATCAATGAAGCATGAGGTTACCCTAAGTTCTTAGAAAGGATAAATAAGTGAATGAAAAGGCTATGCCATTTCATCAGGTAAAGAAATACACAGTCAAGGAGAAGGCTTTGAGTGCAGCCTACCTCTGAACTCGAGAGGAAGCATTGGAGCAGTGATGAAATATTTAGGGGTTCTCAGTCAGTACGCTCTGTGACTTATATAAGGAAAATTTTATTTTAATAAGAGGGAATAGCATTTTTTATAAAAATCTAAAAAACTGTAGTGTAATCATTAACCACTGTTGTTTATTTTTTGATATAATTCTACTGATATAAGTCTCATCTTTGGCTGATGAGCCAAACAGAAATGCAGCTCTCTCTCTCTCTCGGGTTCTGGGCCATTCTGAATGTGTAGAGAATCAGGCCAGGAAAAGGAAGAGTAGGCTTTTTATTCTTTAATAGAAATGATGATAAAATATCTCCTTCTTTTTAACCAATAGTTTATTTTAAAAGAATTTTTCTACACCAATAGCATACATTTTAAAAACACAAAAATTTTATTTGAAGAAAACTGATAAGCTCAAAAAATATGACACGTTTGACATGAAGTATCTACTGGAATAAAGGAATCCTGGCCAGAAATGCTTTAATTTTAATTCGAGTTAATTTTCTAAATCAAACATAGTCTCAAAAGGAAGGAAGTAACAATGTCATTTTTTTAGCAATAGTTTTGCAGCTGAATATTTGAACAATGAGTCCTGTCATCTATAAAAGAGCATAAGTACCACTTTTTTCAAGGTGATAAAGTGACAGTTCCATGTAGGAGACATGCTGAAATGGAGAGTCTGTTTCATTACTACTGAGAAACATGTATTTTTTCTCAAGTGGAAAACATGGAAATTGGTATTAATATCTAGATTAGAAGTACAGTCATTTGAGAAGTAATTTTTATTGTGTTGGTATGGCGAAAGTCTTTCATTTTATAAAACTAGAGTACTTAATGGTATTTTCACAATAGAGCTTATTATATATCAACAAATACTGGTAAATTAAAACAACAACAAAATATTGAAGACGTCAAAACTAACAATGTTCATATTCTTACTAGATTAGTTTGTATAAACATCACACTGACACATCAATCAATATTCATCAGTTTCTTATGATTTCAACAGATGATGTATCTCTAGTCCATCTTTATTCTTGGTTTCGCATTTAAATTGTCAAGCACATCTTGTTACCCATCATCCTGCCATTTACAAATAAACTTGTATTTTCAGTAGAGGTGAATTCATTTACTCAGGAATTTCATTAGCCTCTAGGCCACAAGCTGAACAAGAGGACTATGAACTCTGCTCAAATGAAATTTATGTTCTACTGTGAAGGGTTCTTTTAAACAGTAATAATTTTTATAAATTGAACATGCCGTAATGGCATGTTTTGCATGGCTTTAACAGAAATCTTTCTAAGTCAGTTTACTTTTACACTTCCAAAGCTTTAATGGGAAAATATGATTAAAACTTTTCATTTGCTTATGTTTACATATTTAATTTTTGGATCAGAAAATTAGTGTTTTGAATCCTTCCCACTCTGATTTCCTTTTATGTGAAGTACCTGAGTTTAAAACTACCTAGAGAGACATAGATGTTTAGAGGGAAGCTATTTTTGAGGTCAGTTCATAATCCTTTAGACTTCTTGAGATTTATGAGATGTACATATAAATACTGGGTTTTTATAATCTCTGAGTAAGAGCTCAGAGAAATCCTCAACATTTACAAAAGATGTCAGTTATGTGCCTTACTGTTCATAGAAACGTTTCTATTCACATTATTCCAGACAATGGAAAAACATAGACAAACTAAGCTTTAGCTGTGAGTAAATTTCAATAATTCTAGGTTGTTCTTTAAAAGATCTATTTTTTGAAATTCAAATTCAATTTAGATGTTCAGGTTTTCAAAAAGAATTTCTATTTTCTCTTCCAGATATGCCGTTTAAGAGAATTTACTCAGAAGAAAGTCGATAGATTTGTTTTGTGTGGATAGGAGTGATACTTATCTTCATGCAGGAAACGGAGAAAAGGCTTCACGAGTGGGACAAAGACCATATTTTCCCTGGGGATCATGATTACTGTCTAAATTTTGACTAATCTTCCAAGCAGAATTGATTCTACTTTTCTCATCTGGGGCTTTCTCGTTTTCCTACTGTCCGATCGATCATTCTCTCTGTTATCCACATAGTTACCCTGACAGTTAATGACCTTTCCATTCTCCAGTTAGGTATGGTGAAATGCTGACTCAATTAACATGCATCATGTGCAGAGAACTTTCTATATTTCAAACACTGCCTACATTCTCCTAGTCTACGCTGCTTGAAAACAGAGCAGTCTTAAGGAGTATTCTCCTGAGATTGCTTTATCCTGTTTCTTTTCTTTTTTTTGAGACAGAGCCTCAAGCTGTCTCCCTGGGTAGAGTGCTGTAACATCACAGCTCACAGCAACCTCCAACTCCTGAGCTCAAACAATTCTCTTGCGTCTGCTTCCCAAGTAGCTGGGACTACAAACGCCTGCCACAATGCCCGCCTATTTTTTGATTGCAGCTGTCATTGTTTGGCAGGCCCAGGCTGGATTTGAACCCACCAGCTCAGGTGTATGTGGCTTGCACCTTAGCCGCTTGAGCCAGAGGCGCCGACCCTATCCTGTTTCTTTTTTTTTTTTTTAATAATTTTATTGAATCATAATTCTGTACATTGGTGCAATCATAGGGCACGATTCATATACATTCAGAAATGTTTTGATCGTACTGTTACAGATAGCCTTCATGGCATTTTCTTGATCACTAT